>PVJN01034548.1:0-22683 GCA_004026805.1 Lasiurus borealis | reverse complement strand
GTCCTGCTCACTACAAACTGCCCACCAGGCTGTCCTGACCCCCACTAATGGCCTGCTCACTCCTAACTGGTCCCCTGCTGGTCTGCTTACCCCCAATGGCCCTGCTTCCCAACAGCCTGCTCACCCACAACTACCGTCCCATCCTGGCCTGATCACCCACAACTGCCCTCCCCTCTTGGCCTCTAACTGCCTCTACCTCGGCCCCACCAGCATGGCTTTGTCCAGAAGAATGTCCAGAAGATCTCCTGGAAGGTCTCCCAGTCAAATTAGCACATTACCATTTTATTAGTATAGATGGGGGACAGTTGGTTTGCCCAGAAGGGTGTCCCGGATCAGGATGGGGGTTCCACTAGGGTGCCTGGCCAGCCTGGGTGAAGGCTGAGTGGTGTTTTCAGGCTGGCCGAGCTCCCTTCAGGGTGAGAGTCCTCACTGGGGTGCGTAGCCAGCCTGGGTGAGGGCCTGATGGCTGTTTGCAGGATGGCCACAGCCCTTGTGACCCAAACTCCCAGCCCCTCCTTTTTTTTTTTTTCAGTGTCTCTTTGAGGGGAGGCCAGGGCTGGAAAGGGCAGGCAGGAAGCTTGGTTTCCTCCATCATCAGGGGAAACCCAAGCCTCCTGCTTGCTCCAGGTCCATGGCTGCTGCCATCTTGGTTGAGTTAATTTGCATACTTGATCCTGATTGGCTGGTGGGCATTGCAGAGGTATGGTCAATTTGCATGTTTCTCTTTTATTAGATAGGATGAATGAATGAATAACATAACATTCATAGAACCATTATGTAATCTTAATTACACTGAATTTTAAATTAATTTTTATCTCTGGGAAAATTTCAACTAGGTATCCATTGCTTCAGAGGTTGTGCCCCTGACTTATGCTACATTGGAAATACACACAAGTGAGAAAGTTGTTGTAGTAGAGTATCCCTAAGTGCTATGTTAACAAAACATAAACAGCTATGTGACCACAAAGGTAGGTTGTGCAATCCAGCCTTTAGGTTTGGGAGTCAGGAAAGGCTTTTAAGAGGAAGAGGTTTCTCAATTAAAATGAGATTTAAATGATCATCAAATAAAAACAAATGAGGGATGTTTTAGGATGAAACAAATCCAAGTATGACAGCCAACTAGGTAAAAAAAATAGTGGAGTGAGACTGGAGAAAAGAAAAAGAAAATGTTCACTACAGTTATAGCATAGAGTATCACAGAGACAAGGCAAAAACTAAAATCTATAAAGAATGGGTGACAAATCATAAAGGTCATGAGAAAACAAAGAGTTTTCACTTTATCCTTATGATTCAGAAGTCAGTGATGAAATTCATATGGGACAGACCAAAGAAATGATATGCTTTTCATTTGATTACTGTGGCTGAAGTGTGGGGAGATACTAGTGGGTACCAAGTCTAGAGTGGGCTATAGTTCAGTTTAAAAGGCTTTCAAGTAATTCAGGAAACACATTTATCACATATAGTGAGTTTGAGATAATCTGAAAGATTATTAAGTAGAGATGTTTAGAGAACATAGAATGTCTATAAATGTAGCTCAGCAGAGAGGTGTGAGCTAGAAAAACTGGTATAAGTTCTCAGTTTAAAGATGTTTTCAATATTCAGGGGTAGATATGGAGTTAGAGAAGTCTCTGAATCAGAATTCTGAGGAATGTGAACATTTAAAGGCTCTACAAAAGGAAAGAAGTCTGAGAGAGGCTGTAGAACATATATTTTCAAAGAGAATATGGTAAACTAAATCTAAATCCATCTATAAGTGAAGTGATATAAAGTTTAAGATATCCATTACATTAGCCCCAAAGGGAATTCTGTATGACCTAAGTGAAAGCAGTTTCTTATTAGAGTCTCGAAGATAAAAATAATAAACTAAGAAGTAAGCGCAAAGAAAAAATAGACATCTTTAAAAAAATTATGGCCTTAAATTGTGGACTTTAAGAAGAAGAGACAGGGTAACAGTTGAAGGGGAGGGAGGAAATCAGAGTCCAGGAAGAAACTATTTTTAAGGTAGAAGAGATGTAAGTATATTTGAGTTCTCATGGCAAATAAAGCATCAAACAGATTGTGAAACTACAGTGGGAAGGTTAGGGAGATGAAGAAAAGTTGAAGGTACAGAAAACAGAAGAGATGATCACTACAAAAAGAACTCTAAGAAGTCAAGAAGAAAAGGAATCCAAGATCTCAGTCAGGAAGTTGGCCAAGAAAGAAGGGATCACATTTGCTCAACTGTAAAGAAAGGAGGGAGAAAATAAGAATGAGAATGCAAGTAAATTTGTAGTAGAAAGAGTTATAAAGTTGATTGATATAATTTTCTTCATGAAATAGGCCAATTTTGATGTGATTATGCTTACTGGTATCTCCTTTATATATATTGGAGAGCTAGCTATTTAGACAAAGACATAGATATAAACATAGAAATGAACATGGACATAGATATATAGACACATACTTATGGTCACACTTCCACATAACAATGTTTGGTCAATGCAAATGGCATATACAATAGTCTCATCTATATGTATATACGTGTAAGCCGACCATTATAACCAAATGACCAGAATGGCCAGAATGATCAGAACGACTAGTCAATAGTCACTATTATGCACATTGACCACGCGGGAGCAGATACTTAATGTAAGAGCTGCCCCTGGTGGTCAGTTCATTCCCACAGCCAAACTCGCATGGCCTCTCTCCCACTCCCACCCCTGCCAACCAAATTTCTGCAGTCCCTTTCTTCAGCCAGCCAACATCTCAGGATCCCTCTCCCCAGCCAGTTTCCCCCACAATAGTCCTTAATCACCAACCAGGATGAGGGACCCGACTCATGCATAAATTCGTGCACTGGGCCTCTAGTAAGATTATAATGAGCTGAACAATTTCTATCACCTAGTCATATTCTAGCCATCATATCATAGTGAAGCAATGTATTACTCATATGTTTATGGTGATGACAGTGTAAGCAAACCTACTACTGTCCTGTCAATTGTATAAAAGAATAATCCACAACTAGAAGACAGAACGGACATCATCCAGAACCACAGGAAAGCTGGCAGAGTGGAAATTCTACAACTAGAATGAAAGAGAGGGGCTCACAGAGACCCAGAGGAGCTGCAAAAAGCTGAAGTACAGAGACACGCGTGTGAAGAGAGCGAGTGCCGGAGTACCTGGCTGGCTTTCCCTGGTGGGAGGGAAACAAAGACTCCCAATGACATTGAACCCCTTATCCTACGACACTAAACCACAGGTCCAGCAGAAATGCATATGGGGGGAGTTTGGACTGGAAAAAGGAAAAAGTGCAAGGAAATTTGGGGGAGTAGCAGGAGGGCAGAAGTCAGGTAGCGCGCACAGCACTGCACACAGACCAACTGCTGATTGTGACACTAGCTTTCACAAGAGGGTAGGAGACAAAGCATCCCAACCACACCACTTCTAACTCCCCCAAACCCCAGATTCAGGCAAAGTCCTGGGTACCCAGATTCATATGGTCCAGGAGCGCAGGAGAGCAGGAAAGGCAGCAGTCTAGAGGCACTGCATGAGAGCACACACGCCCACACACAGGGAACACTGCAGTGATTACCCAGTCACATGAGACTCAGGGGCCATAGAGGACAGGGTCGACTGGAAGGCAAGGTGGTCCATTAAGCCCTCAGACTCCAACCATCCCAAGCTCAACAGAGAGGCTTTTGCAGTTTTGCAAGTCTGGTATCATAAGGCTGAATCCAACACAGAAATTCTCCCGGCATAGTGAAAATGCCGAGACAAGGGAAGAGATCACAAACAAAAGAAATGGAGGAAAACAAACGACTGGATATAGAGTTCAAAACCATGCTTATAAGGTTTTTCAAGAATATCCTAGAAAAGTTGGATAAAGTTAGCGAGACCCAAAAGGAGATGAAAAAGAACCAACTGGAGATGAAAAAGAACCAACTAGAGATGGAAAAGGACTAACTAGAAATTAAACATACTCTGACTGAAATAAAAAACATTATACAGAGACCTAACAGCAGACTAGAGGAAGGCAAGAATCAAGTCAAAAATTTGAAATATAAGGAATCAGAAAAAACTCAACTGAAAAAACAAGAAGAGAAAAGAATCCAAAAATGTGAAGATAATGTAAGGAGCCTCTGGGACAGCTTCAAGCCTACCAACATCAGAATTGTGGGTGTGCCAGAAGAAGAGAGAGAGCAAGATATGGAAAACCTACTTAAAGAAAGAATGACTGAACTTCCCACATCTGGTAAAAGAAATAGACTTACAATTCCAGGAAGCACACAGAACCCCATATAAAAGGAATCCAAAGAGGACTTCACCAAGACACATCATAATTAAAATACCAAGAACAAAAGACAAAGAGAGAATATTAAAGCAGAAGAGAAAAACAGTCCATTACCTACAAGGGAGCACCCATACGACTCTCAGCTGATTTCTCAACAGAAACGATGCAGGCCAGATGGGAGTGGCAAGAAATATTCAATGTGATGAACAGCAAGAACCTACAACCAAGAATACTCTATCCAGCAAAGCTATCATTCAGAATTGAAGGGCAGATAAAGAGCTTCACTGATAAGAAAAAGCTAAAGGAGTTCATCAACTCCAAACCAGTATTATATGAAATGCTGAAAGGTACTCTTTTAGAAGAGGAAGAAGAAAAAGGTAAAAGATAAAAAATTATGAACAACAAATACATGTCTATTAACAAGTAAATCTAAAAATTAAGTGAATTAAAAATTTGATCAACAGAATAAACTGGTGAATATAATAGAATCAGGAGCACAGAAAGGTAGTGGACTGATAATTCTCAGGGTGGAAGGGGTGAGGTGTGTAAAGGGAGAGACTGAACAAAAATCATACACCTATGGATGAGGTCAACGGGAGGGAGGTAAGGATAGAGGGAGGAGTGGGAGCTGGGTGGAGGGAAGCTATGGAGGTGAAAAAAGAGAAGCAAATGTAATAATATGAATAATAAATATTTAATTAAAAAAAGGATAGTCCATGTAAGTATATATAGTACATAATATTTGATAATAATAAATCATTATATTACTGGTTTACATATTTAATATACTATATCTTATCACTATTTCCTAAGCTGTGTCTGGAGATAAGTGAATCAGAAATTACGGTACATCTACACAATGGAATATTATGCTGCCATAAAAAAAGAAGGAATTCGTACCATTTGCAACAACCTGGATGGAACTGGAGAGCATCATGCTAAGTGAAATAAGCCAGTCAATGAAAGAAAACACCACATGATCACCCTCATTTATGGATAGTAAATAACATTATAACCTGATGAGAAAAACAATAAATACAGAGGCAGTAAAGCATCAAAAAGACTGTCAAACTATAGTGGGAAGGTTAGGGAGAAGTGGGGTAGATAAGAGATCAATCAAAGGATTTGTATGTATACATATAAGCATAATCAATGAACACAAGACACTGGGGGGTTAAGGTATGCCTGGGGTGTGGAGGCAATGGAAAGATATGTTTACATGTAACACATTAATAATTTTAACAAAAAAAGGAAAAACAAAGAAAAGAGTATACTTTTCCTATTTATTTAAAAAATGGGGTTGGTCTAAAACATGATGCTATGATACAATGGCAGCAGCCTCACACATCTCATGTTTATGGAGTCTATTGATTCCATTATTGTCTCTTGTGCTTTATTTAATCTTGTGTTGTTTTGTTCATCACAGCTCCTAAGCATACAAAATTTATGTTGCAAGTAAGAGGCCATGTGGCATGACTGACCTGGAAACAAAATTAAGAGTTATTAAGATGGAGAATCAGTGATGGTTATCGCTCACCACTAAGGCATGTCCCATTTCACCATAGCTATTGCCTTAAAGAACAAGAACAGAGTGATGGGAATTCTTAAAGGATCTGCTTCACTGAAGGCAACAAGACTAACAAAATTCAAGAAGGGCCTATATCAGCTATGGAGAAATTTCCAATGATCCAGACTTAAGACCAGAAACAGAACCATATCCCTCTCAGCAGTCTGACAAACATAGACAAAGGAAAAATTTGTTTGCAATCTATATATCCTATCTAATAAAAGAGAAACATGCAAATTGGCCATATCTCCACTATGCCCAAAAGCTATGCCCACCAGCTAATCAAGAGCGAGTATGAAAATTAACCCAACCAAGAAGGCAGTTAATTTGCATAGCCAGGCACAGAATGAAGACTGAAGACAGCATAGAAGAAAGCCAAGCACTGCAGAAGGGAGCAAAGCTTTGGAGAAGCAAGCAAGCAAGCAAGCAGGGTTGCAGAGAAGGGAGGGAAGCAGGCAGGGCAGCGGAGACCACCACAGGAAGTTCTATTCTTGCAGGAATCTTCCTGCAACAGGCCTCTAGTGTGTGTGTGTGTGTGTGTGTGTGTGTGTGTGTGTGTAGCAGTGACTGTAATAACCAAAAGCTCAAATGAACACTGAAAGTCAGTCCAGCAGTCAGTGATGGGTTGCTGCTGTGGGTGCAGCAACCCATCACTGACTGCTGAGGGGGCTGCAGATCAGGCCGAGAGAGAGGCCTGGAGAAAGAAACAGGGTCTGACCCATAGCCTCTGTAGCAGCTGTTGACCAGTCCTTGCCTCTCTTGTTCTCTCCAGGACTGACCATCAGAATGCCTCTCTTTCTTTCTGGGCCTCTACAGGGGCTGCTGACTAGCCCCACCTCTCTGATCAGACCTAGAGATAGGCGCAGAGATGCTGACTGACATAAAAACCAACCAATCCGAACCAAATCTGGGTGAACTGTGAAGAGGCAATGGCTGCCTAGGAGGTGGAGCTTTTGGTGCTGATTGGCATAGAAACTAACCAATCTGAACCAAATCTGGGTGATCTGTGAGGAGCCAATAGGTGCCTAAGAGGCAGAGTTTTTAATCCTGAATGGCATAGAAATTCACCAATCAGAACCAAATCTGGGTGAACTGTGAGGAGCCAATGGCTGCCTAGGATGCAGAGTTTTTTTAGGCTGATTGGCATAGAAACTAACCAACCAGAACCTGCGTCAACTCTGAAGGCAGAACCTATGGTGGGGACTGAGGAGGGGTTTAAAGGCAGTTGGGGACAAGATCATGCTGGCAAAACGGGTCATTGGGGATGAGATCAGGCTGGCTGGGGAGGGCAATTGGGGGTGATCAGCAGGCAGGCAGAGGCAATTAGGAGAGATCAGGCAGGCAGGCAGGCAGGTGAGCGGTTAGGAGCCAGCTGTCCCAAATTGCCAAAGAGATGTCCCTGATTCCAGAGGGTACAGGCTGGGCTGAGGAAACCAGTCCCCCTCCCCCCACATACACACACACAAATTTCATGTACCAGGCCACTAGTGTTGAAATAAAAGGCTGGGCCCACCTTGCCATTGGTTGAGCATTGATCCATGAACCAATTCCTGGTTGGGGCACATGCCCGGGTTGCAAGTTTGATCCCCAGTAGGGTGCATGCAAGATAAGCCAATCTATGCTTCTCATCTCTGTTTTCATCTCTCTATCCCTCTCCCTTCCTCTCTCTCTAAAAACTCAATAAAAACATTTTAATTGTATTGTTGAAAGCATTATATATGTCCCCCCTTTTACCTCATTGATCCATTCTAATCTAACCCTGCCCCTCATCCCACGCCTTCACCACCCTATTATCTGTGTCCATGGGTTATGCATATATGCATACAGGTTCTTCAGTTGATCTCTTTCCATTCACCCTCCCACCTCTGCCTTCCCTTTGAAATTTAACAGTGTTCTATGCTTCTATGTCTCTGGATCTATTTTGTGATACTTGTATTTCTCTGACTGGCTTATTTCACTCAGCATAATACTTAAAAAAAAAAAGCTGAACCTGACTACAATATTATATTTACTTTTAGCTCTAAGTAGTTTAAATGATTCAAGGACTATAATTCACTATATAATTTGAAAGTGAGTGCTGATATAAAGGCAGCTAAACAATATTTGGAAGCTCTAAATAAGCTAATTGTGGAGGAAAATTATTTTCCAGATGAAACCTCCCTATTCTGGAAACAAATGCCTGAAAGGATTTTCATATATAAGGAGTCCAAATCAATGCCAGATTTCAAGGCTTTTAAAGACAATATAATAGTCTGCTTAGGGCCAGTGTTGCAGGATACAAATTGAAATCTTTTGTCATCTGACACAATGAGAACCCCAGGATCTTCAAGCATATTAATAAGCCCACACTGCTGGTATACCACAAGAACAATAAGAAGTCATGGATGACCCAGCTGCTTCTTCCAAGATGCCTTCCTAAATTGTGATGCCAGTAGAATCAAGTGCTGTTTAGAGAATAACATATCTTTGAAAATTTTGCTTACTGTTGATAATGCTCCCAAACGTACTCCTTTTATTGGTGATCTTTATCCCAATATCAAAGTGGTGATTCTCCCTCCAAACACCAGCTCTTCATCTAATCAATGAATAGAGGGCTTATAGCAGCTAAGGCTTACTACCTGAGAAAGACCTTTGTCCAGGTTATTGCAATAACTGAGGAAAACAACAAGAAGACCTTGATGTAATTTTGGAAAGGACCTTCTGTGGACTTGGGATGATGGCATTGAGAAGTATAAGAATAGCATCCAGAAGAAGACACCCAAGAGGTTTGTCTACAAAGCTAAAGGATTTGCCAAGGATGAGGAGGCTGAAAAAAATCAATAATACAGTAGTTGAGATGGCATATAACTCTAAACTGGGTATGGATGACTATAACATTGGGAAGCTTCTAGAAGTGGTTCCTGAGGAATTGAATAGTGAAGAGTTGTTGGAACTGGAACAAAAACACATGGCTGAAGAGGCATGAGAAAAGGAAACTGCGGGAGAAGAAAAAGAAAAACGACCAAGAAAATGTACAGTAAAGAGGTTAGCAGAACCTTTTGCTGACCTCAACAAGCTTCTTAAAAATTTTGAAAATATCATCCCCAACACCAAAAGGTTTTTCTTGATAGAGAGGTATGTTCACAGTACATTATCTGCTTAAAGCAAGTCTATAATGAAAAAAAAATGAAACAAATCAAGCAAACCACCATAGACATATTTCTAAAAATGTGATACCTCCTCAAGAGGATCTTCAGGTAGGTTGTTCAGGAGGGATTCCAGAAGAAGACATTATTATTAGTAAAGGAGATAACAGCTCATTTTTGACCCTGAAGACCTTCCAGTGGGATGAAATGTGGAGGTGGAAGGCAGTGATATTGATGATCCTGGGCCTCTATAGGCCTAGGCCAATGTGTGTGTTTGTATCTTAGTTTTTAACCAAAAACATTTTAAAAAGCCAAAACAAAAAAAATTAAAAACAGAAAAAAAAAACTTATAGAATTAAGATCTTAAAAAAAAGAGAAAATATTATAAAGATGTACCACATGTTAGTGTTTTAAGCTAAATGTTATTATAAAAGAGCTGAAACAGTAAAAAGATTTAAAGTTTATAAAGTAAAATGTTACAGTAAGCTAAGGTTAATTTATTATTAAAGAAAGTAAAACATTTTTTTATAAATTTAGTGTTGCCTCAGTGTACCAGGCTTATAAAGTCTGCAGTAATGCACAGTAATGTCCCAGACTTTCACTCACCACTCACTCATTGGCTCACTCAGAGCAACTTCCCTCATGCCAGCTCCATTAATGATAATTGCCCCTATAAAGTTGTACAATTTTTATCTTTCATATTTTATTTTACTGTCTATTTTTATGTTTACATATATTTAAATACACAATACTTAACAATGTGTTACATTGCCTATGGTATTCCATACAGTATCATGCTTTACAAGTATATAGCCTAGGAGCAATTGGCTACTATACCATATAGCCTGGGTGTATAACAGCTATACCCTTTAGCTTTGTGTAAATGCACAGTATGATATTTGCACAATGATGAATTGTCCAACAACATATTTCTCAGAATGTATCCCTGTTATTAAGTGGCACATGACTGTATTAAATATTTTAAACAGCATATAGCAAAATGTAGCTTAATAGTCCATATAGCTCCTAATACCTCACATGTAACATAATAGGAAATTAATATGTATATGGTAATTGATTTTTAAAAACTTATATCTAATACGCTTTTACTTGGTTTAAGATATGTCAATTGATACTAAGTGAGAATATATTTCAAGTGTTCCTATGTCTAACAGAAGCAAAATAAAACTTGAAGACCAAGAATATTTTTCTAATACTTCTATTTCTTGAAGGGTTATAAATTATGTTGCCTATTATATACTAAATAACACATTTTGTTGTTTTTTTCCTCTATGTAGTTTTATGTTTTAAAGTAAGGATTATTATCCAATGACACCTATTAAACAATGCACAATAGGTGAGTACTTTGTTTATGTTTACACCTTAAAATAAAATACTTCTCATTCCAGCTATTAGCATACTCTCAACTGCATACTGTAGCTTAAACCGTACTTCAATATCCATGAGATTGTTAGGCAAAGGTTCAAGTAAACCTATATTTGCAACTGGAAACTTCTGAGAAAAGATTTTAAAACTAATTTCACTTATTCTTTTATATTTAAAAAAGTGTATATATGAGAGTATAACAGTTAAACAACTATATTATTAAATACTTGTTCTTTAACTTGCCAAACAATTAAGGCAAGCTAGGCCTCCTGGATTCTGAAAACTCCTCTGACATCAGATGGAAAGGCTGAAGTCACAGTTTCTTATCTAATTTGAGTTTTGCATATAAAGTTTAAATTAAACAATTTTCATTCACATCTCTATCTCCTTTCTCCCTGGAAACTTTTTGAACTGCAAACCCTTGCTTTTGGCTTTTATTGTCTGTAAGAAAGTTCATTTTCTGTCAAGAGCAAACTTATTTCCTTTCTCATGCAATTCATTATAAATGATGGAAAGCCTTTCATGGCAGATCTGTGTTTCTCTCAACTCACATAGTTGAATTCACCAATCCCAAAAGACCTTTAATTGGTCTTTAGGGTATCACTTATACCACTTTTTACTTACATATTACTTGCTGTCAAAAAATTCTGGACATTTAAGATAAATTTGTTTAAGATAAAATTATCTTTACAACATTTCAATAAAGTAGTTGGAAGCTTCCTACCAATGGGTAGTAAGGTGAAAAAACCTTGGTTCATTGCCATATGAATTGTTAAGGAAGAACCTGAAAGACAGATCTCCAGATTAATATATAGCTTATAAACACCCTCATAACATTTTTACTTTATCAAAGGTTACCAGATTTCACAAATAAAAATAAAGGACACCCTGTTAAATTTGAATTTCATAAAAATAAATTAGTAGTATACATATATACCCCTGCAATATGTGGGATATAGTTCTACTAGAAAAATAATAATTGATTATCTGAAATTCAAATGTAGCTAGATATCAGGTATCTTACTTGGCAACTCTAAATGTTTCTCATCTGAGAAGAGAAATATTGATAACATGATTTCTTTCAATGATTCTTCTGGCGTAAACAATAGGGTTAACTCCCATTTCCAAATCTTTCCTCAGAGTTAAAATTAGAAATTTAATCACAATTCTTTAAAACTAGAAGTTCTTCAATCTTCTAAGCTTGAGATTCTTATAACCAAAAGCCTAATTTAGAAAATAATTATTTTTTCACCATGAAAAATAATAATCCAAGGAAGCATGTACCATGATAGCTTAATATCAATACCTAAAGAGAAACTGGGGTAAATAATTAAAGAATAATTTGAAAACCCTTTTAAAAAACTGAGAACTTTTACAGAAAATGAGTATGCTGTGAAGAAAAGATAATGACGCGTCAATCCAAGATTAGATATGTAGGAGAGAAAGAAGGACACAACATTAGCATTTGCTTTGCCTGGGATATATTTATTGTAAACAATCTTATAAGCAATCAAGAAAAACATGCTATTCTTAATGACCAAATATTTGGAGCGCCAAACAACAGAAATGCAATGAGTAATCTTTTCTGGGAGCCAGCCTTGGCTCAAAGTATTCAAAATTATTTTAATAACTAAGTTACAGGTAATAAGATAGCACCAAGAATTGAAAATAAAAGTTGCTAAAGAAAACAGGAAAGAGATGATTATACCTAATACTGTAGATAATGACAGGCAATTTTTGTAACAAAATTAAAACCTCAGAGCAAAATTTGCATGGGAAAACTAGTCCAGGGAATTTGCTATCACATTTAAATATTGAGTTATTAATAAAAAATAATCTAGTAACACTATATTTCTGACTAAGCCAATTTTAATGTGAGTAGTAAATGGAAGACATTTGAAAGTGCTGTTTTTGCTATATTGAAAGGAGGTAATATCAGGGTCCACTTGGGTTTGGATTTATCTATTATCTACTCAGGCTATTTCATGGCAAAGCTGCTAGTCATAATACCCTTAAATTTGGGCATATCCCATTTGCCAACTTTCAGATAGAAAGGCTTCTGTCTAAATGGGCCAGTTTATAGATAAATAGATTAGAGATAGATGATAGGTAGGTAGATAGATAGATAGATAGATAGATAGATAGATAGATAGATGATAGATAGGCAGAGATAGAGATATAGAGATTGTATGACAAAGGAAATTCTGATTGGCTTTAGAAATGGAAAACATTATGTAATTCTCAAACTGATGAAATGAATATAAATCAAGAAGCAGCTAGCCCACTGCAGGTACAAGAGAACATTT
The DNA here is from genome assembly GCA_004026805.1 of Lasiurus borealis. Classification (NCBI taxonomy): domain Eukaryota; kingdom Metazoa; phylum Chordata; class Mammalia; order Chiroptera; family Vespertilionidae; genus Lasiurus; species Lasiurus borealis. The sequence continues at coordinate 10,029 of PVJN01034548.1, read as the reverse complement.
CTTAAGAACAATAAAGCAATGCATTCTACCAGAAATCACTTGTAAAAGCAGTCTTTTCTCAGACATTTGTTTTACATATACTCAGTTGACCTATGTTTTAATCTTGATTTCTAATCACTCTGGGACTTAAGTCCTTTTAATTTTAAAAAACAATAACAATGCAAAAGTATTGACCAGAAAAAAAAAAAGAAAGTTAACTAAGTATTTTCAAGTTGTTACTGGCCATTACTTTTTATATATTATAACATTATTATCTGCTCTTTGAAGTTTTTAAAGGTTTCAGGCTTTAACTCTTAATTCTTAATATCCTAAAGACAACAGGCTTGAAAGGATAGAGCATAAAAGAAAGTACTTTACTGAGAGAAAGAACTTCTCAATTCTCATATAAATTGTGCTCAAAATACATAACCTTTTTAAAATCTTTTAACAATTGTTATTTAATTCACAAACCTAGTACAAGAATGATTCTGAATATCTTTTCTTATTAAAACCTAAATAAGTGTATATATCACATTGGAAAAGAAGGAACACATATATGTTGACCATAGACTTGGAAATATTTCACATCTTTGGGGTTTTTTCATTTTCTATTTCAGCATTCCAGTGAAATGTGTTTGCCCTCTTGATCATTCGTAAAACCACCAGTCTCTATCAACCCTGACCAGCAATTATGAATTCTGAGTGGAGGACCTTCCTACCCACTGTATACTCCTTGTTTTGTATTAGCCAAGCAAAATAATATATCTTTATAAAATAGGCAATCACTTAGAATCATTTTAATGATATTTTACTTCTTTCATACGACTTTCAAAGAATACAGTGAGCTTCAAAGGAAAAAGAAAATCTACTTTTGGTTAAAAGTCTAGATTTCACCAAAATTCTTTGAAAAGAGGTAAAATTCTTTTATTACTGTTAACACCTAAAAAAATTTGATCCCCAAACAAAAGCATTGCCTTTCAGTCCAATTTGATGTCTTTTTCATGCTGCCTTAGTGATGGCCAAATAATTGGTTGTTCACTTGTGTCCTTGTTTCCCCCGACAGTTCCACAGATGCCCTGAACAATGCTCCAAAGACTGCTTTCAGTAGGGGCAAATCCTCATTAATCATTCCTGGCTGACAGCACAAGGGGACACCTGCATCTGGTGCAGGAGCCCAGCCATGGCTTATGGGAATGTGGATTAAAAACTAACCCGTGTGAGGTGTGGCAGGCTACTTTGAACAGAAATGTGATAAACAACAACACACATACACACTCCACAAACAACAGAACCAAATCCACCTCTAGCATCTTCATTTACTTAATATCTCAAACTGAAGCTGTGGTTCATGTTCCCCTTAAAATAGCATTCTATTCCAAGAAAGTATATCAAAGAACTAACCACACACAGGATAATGATGAATAGCTGCTAAATTCTTCATGCATGCATCACCCAATGTTAGCATTAAATACTGATGAACTGTCACATAATTTTCATTTAGAAATGATTGCAGTTTCAGCTTCCTATCTTATGCTGTTCATAAATATTTCCTCTACTATATTTCACAAGAAGAATGTATGAAACACACAAATTTTTTTTGCATGATCACTTGCCCCGACGTGATTGCTTTCTTTTATTGAAATAATAAATATGATCATTTTGAAGAAAGGGTTAAAAATAATCCTGGGAATACCCCTAAGAAAGTAAGTATATTGTTATTACCATTGAAGTTATTTTAACTTGCTTTTTTAACAAAATGAAGTGCTTTTTAATTTCACATAAGAGTTTTCTTTTGTCACTATTTTCCTAACTGTACCAAACAAGACCAAAAATAATGAACCCCGATTCATATCCTGTAGTTTGTGTCATAAGTGAAGATATGTGTGTAAGGCCTCAGAGCATAAAAAGACTAGCAGGCAACATACTTAGGAGCCTTAGGGAAAACAATATATTGATGAAAAATTTTAATGGAAGTTATAAGGAATAAAAGAAAAAGTACAAGCAGAACTGACAACATAATACAATGACTAATAAAGTTGATGTTCATATTCTCACTTTAAAAAAATAAATAACATGTTCAAAGTCACTAATTATCAGAGAGATGCAAATCAAAATGACAAGCGATACCATCTTACACCTGTCAGAATGGCAATCATCAACAAATCAACAAACGACAAGTGTTGGCGAGGATGTGGAGAAGAAGGAACCCTTGTGCACTGCTGGTGGGAATGCAGACTGGTGCAGCCACTGTGGAGAACAGTATGGAGTTTACTCAGAAAACTAAAAATGGATCTCCCATTTGACCCTGTAATCCAATATATCCTAAGAAATCACAAACACCAATCAGAAAGGATTTATGCACCCCTATGTTCACAGCAGCACAATTTACAATAGCTACAATTTGGAAACAGCCTAAGTGCCCATCAGTAGATGAATGGATCAGAAAACTGTGGTACATCTACACAATGGAATTCTATGCTGCCATTAAAAAGAAGGAATTCTTACCATTTGCAATAACCTGGATGGAACTGGAGAGCCTTATGCTTAGTGAAATAAGCCAGTCAATGAAGGAGAAGCATCACATGATCTCACTCATTTGTGGATAATAAAGAATATTATAAACTGATGAACAAAAGGATAGATACCGAGGCAGTAAAGCATCAAACAGACTGTGAAATTACAGCAGGAATGTTAAGGAGAAGTGGGGTAGATAAGAGATCAATCAAAGGACTTGTATGCATGCATATAAGCATAACCAATGAACATAGACACTAGGGTTTGGGGTATGCCTGGGAGGGAGGGGGGCAATGGGGAGATATGTATAAAAATTAATAATAAAATATGTTAACAAAAAAATAAAAATTAAAAATAAATAACAATTTGTCTATGCATCAATTAGAGATTAAAATAACATCAAAAACATAATACTGAAAGCTTAACAACAATAAGGGCAATATACTTTATAATTTCATATTGGCAGTCTTTAATTTGGAACTACAATCAGGTTTTGAAATTCTAGTTTTTAAAAAATTACACATATATTCAAAGCTGCATATTGGATAGAAGCTAAAAAACCACCAATGTGAAATTTAGTTTGCACTTAGTTTGAATTTTTAGATTTTTAGAATAATGCAGATATGAATCATGAGAGGTTTTTTACCAAAAACAGTTATATAAAAATTGTACTTTTCATGTCATAATATCCCTTCACCTACTGATTTACAAAAGTATTTAATTTGTAAGAGTATATATGAAGCTGAAGATGGAGGAGTGGGTTAGATGCCACAACACTGTAGCTTAATAATCAGCAGAGCATAAAATGGTAGTAACTGCTGTTTGCTACTACTTCAATGTTATGCAAGAGGCACTTGTAATGTTTCCCAGGAGTCCAAACTGCCATTGCCTTCAACCTTGTTAGGCCTTGTCCATTGGCCAGGTGTAACTGCCATGAAGTGGAGCTCTTTACCCAAGACCTCTGTCCTTTGTGGCTGCTGCTGGTAGTACCTTACAGCTAAAGGTTCCAAACCCATCCTATCTAATAAAAGAGTAATATGTAAATTAACTGTCACTCTGCAACAAAATGGCGGCGCCCATAGCAGACAGATGTTGGCAGCATCACCTTGGCAATGGAAGCCCAGCATCTGCTCCTTGGCTGCGGAGGGAGAGGAGGGGCCTCTGGCCAGAGGACTGGGGCCTGTGGGGCACGAGCCCAGCATCCGTGCCCAGGCTGCACAGAGGGAGGGAGGGGCCTCTAGGGACTTGAGCCCAGCATCCATGCTCCAGCCCCATGGAGGGAGGGAAGAACCCAGAAAAATGGATCTTTCCAGTTCCTGATGCTGACAGAGCCCTATGGGTGCTGGGGTCCTCTGCATGCAAACCCCAGTCGCAGCCGAGCAGCCCCAGTTGCAGACTGGAAACCCCCTGCCTGCAATCCAGACGTGACCAGTGTGGCACCACAGTGGGGGGTATCTGGCGGGCACACTACAGACATCAAATCACTGCTGCTGAGGCTGCCCCCCCGACACACACACACTCAAAAGCAGTATAGTCCACGGGGGCAGCTCCTAAAGCACGGCTCCCATGGCAGCTGATGCACACCACGCTGGGCGGGGAAGCCAGACCTGAAAGCCCAAGCCCCCAAGTACCCGAGCTGCAGGGCGTCTTGGGCTGGGGCCCTGAGGAGGCCCCAGGACAAGCATCTTCCCAAAGGCTGTACAGAAGGAGGAGGGGAGTCTCTGGCTAGAGGCCAGGGTGAGGGATGCTGGCATCTTTGCAGGCCGGGCTGAGGGACACCCCCCACCCCCTCTACACTCCCTGGCATGAATTCCATGCACTGGCCCTCTAATTCTAAATAATAAAAGGCCAGTGACCATAAATGTAATGGCTGGAATGACCACTCAACCAGTCACCATGAGGTGCATTGACCCTCCCACTCTCCTGGCCCACAGGCTCTGATTGCCGCAGCATGGCAAATGGGGAACCACAGCAAAGTGAGGTGAGTGGCAGCTGGGCAGGACTAGTGAGCAGGCAGAACACAGAACCATGCAGCCATCACAGAACCATAGTGAAAACCGGGGGATGGCGGCAGAGTAGGACTGGGGACTGGTGAGCGGGCAGAAGATGGCCTTGATCACAGACTAGGCCTAGGTACCCTATCCACACATGATTTTATGCACTGGGCCTCTGGGTGTAGTAGCCCCATATCCTGCTTAGCGACTCTCCTGCTTTTGCATTTCCTTTTTAATCAGAAGTAAATTTTCACTTTTCTTGGGAACTGTGATAACACATACTGAAAGTGTCCTCCATTGTAATCTAGTGAAAGCTTGGGAATAAGAAACTATCTGTTTCTTATACAGAAAATATAACTAAGGCAATAGAGAAGGGTAAAAGAGGGAGAAACATGGAAGGAAGAAGGGGAAGGAGAGAGGGGGAGAGGGAAAAAGGAAGGCTATTTGTAAAAACCCCGCGTCACTAGTCTCTGGGAACTCTGTAGTCCAGGCTCTTTTTTCCCCCGCACACACCATTTCCATTTTCCTTACTCCCAGGAAAGGAAATCTAAGTAACTAACTTTCATTAAACATGAACAGCATGGCAGGCACTTTCTGTGTATAGCTATCTACATTTTGAAAATGAAGAAACTGAGAATCAAGGAAGTTAAATAATATGATGTCCAAGACACATTGACTAAGTAAAAGCAGGTTTCAAACTAGACCTACCCTATTTCCCCCACCAAACCACTCTTAGATAGCCTGTATACCTAGAGACTGACAGCAGCATTTTCACACTGTTCTCTATAGCAGGACTAACAACTATGCCTTGAATGAATGAAGAAATGAACAAAGAACAAATGATTACATAGATGACTATTACAAATAGAATTTTACAGATTTAAGTAAGCATATGAAAAATATCTGGAACAAAATAATTGCAATACTTTAAGAAAAACATAACAATTTGCCTTCAAATGTTAAAAGAAAGATGCTTACTATCTTCCATTTTTAAATGCTCTAGAAAAATGGTAGGAATATACATTATTTTTGATTATTGATATGTAAAGAGCTAAAATTCTGATGTAAAGAATCATTCAAAAATACATTCCATTTATGAACCACATCAGCCATCTGTAATTGCCATTGTACCTTGAGACTATTGCTTCCTTTGAAACTTATAAAGGTTTTTTATATTTAGTGATAAATATTTTACAGGCTCCGGTAGCATCCTGTTTTGAACTGTATTTCAGTTAATTAAAGAAACCTAAAGCAAAGTGCTTCCAATTCATTTTTTAAAACAATAGAAGACCCATTAAAACATGTTCCACAATTTATTGCATCGTTTCATGTGTAACAGAATATTATTATTTCTGAACAGGAAAAACAATGTTAAAGCTTATTTTGAATAGATATACTGAAACCAAACATTAGACCCAGTCCTCTCTTTCAAAGTAAAATCATCTACAATACATTATATATCATTTTATACTGAACATTAAGATTTTCACATTGAAATGCTTTTATTAATTTTTAGAATAGAATCTAAGAACTATAAAAAACTTAAGTTATAATTTATTCTATTTCTTTTATGTTATTTTTGGGAGAGAAAAAAGAAGCTTAAAAATATTAAATTACTTACTCCAGAACACACGAATAAGGAATATTTAAATTTATGCTCCCAACTCCACACCCAGTAGTAATGCCACGGAATATGCTGTATTATATGCTATATTTTAAAACAAGCAACTGTCTGCTGGTCAAATCTGGTCCATTGAATGTTTCTGATAAATAAAGTTTTATTAGAACAAAGCCACATCCATCTATTTACACATTGTCTACCTTTTTATTTTTATTTTGCTATAATAGCAAAGATAAATAGTTGCCATAGAGACCATGTGGTCTATCAAACTGCAAATATTTACTATCTTTTAATTTGCAGAAAAAAGTTTGCTAACCCCTGAGTATGTATTCCATAAGAATGTAATACAATAAAAGTTTAAGTTCATAGTGGAATAATACCAGCCCCATCAACAATCCACAATTTGGAGAATAAGGTATCATGTCATTGACAAAATAAAAGACATTTTAAAAAAATATTTATTTTATTGTTTAAAGTATTGCACATAGTAGTACATATTTTTCTTTAAAAAATGTATAATTGATTATGTGTTGATTCCATGGTAAATGATCACAGCACTAACATCACCCTTGCTATGCCTCCTTTTTTTTTTTGCCTCCATTTTTTAATAAAAAAATTGAAGTTTAGATTGAGTAACCAACTTGTCCTTAGTTACTCAATCTTTAAAAAAAGATAAAATGTTGCCTGGAATCTGATTCCAGAAAAAAAAAATTAATAGCATGAAAGTGAAAGATTAAATATGCAATATCAGTCAGATTGAAAAAAAATTAACCTAAGAAACTTCTTTCAAAGATAGCTCATATTATTAGGGTGAGTTAAAAGGACATTTTTGTTCTTTATGTAAAAATATACTATTAAAGGGAAAAAAACATAAAATTAAAAAATACAATTTATAAAAACAATTCAATAAATGGATCAAATAATGTTATCACTATACCAGCAAATAAGCAGAAAGTATGAAAGATAAAAGAAGAAAATCTTCCATAACATAGGGCAATAAAACAAAGAAAGAAGTGGTCTCTATTAGGTAGCGGGGGAGGCAGGGGAAAGAATCCCTGAATAGAGGACAGAGACAATGGAGTGCAGGTAAAGTAAAAAAAAAAAAAAATACAAAATAAAACACACACAAAATATCCTTTATAAGCTAAGAAAGCATGAAGTGTTTGGAATTAAAAATACTCAATATGTGTCAAGTAAAGTGTCTGTAAGGGTTAGGGGGAATACTACTAAGGTATATTCTGGGGAAATTTCAATATTCCAAAGGCAAAAAAAAAAAAAATGAAATCTTTCAGAGAGGGGAAAAAAGATTAGTTATTAAGCAGTGAGATTCAAAATGATAACAAAATTTTTGAAACCATATTTTGCATTATAAGACAGTTGACTAAGGCCTTCAAAGCCCTGATAGAAAATTATTTTAATTTTATAATTCTATGCCCACAACAATCTATCAATTAGTGGTCAAAGGAAACTAAAATATTTTTGGATAAGCATAAACAAAAAAATATATCTCCTATGCACCCTCTAAGGAAACATTATTCAAGGGTGTTCTCCAACAAAACACAGAAAAGGCTAAAAAAGCCGGTGACAATAGGTGAAAAAGTTAACTATAATCAAGAAGTGAAGAAATTTAAAATAACTTAAAAATCTAATCCCATATACCCTTCTTAGACATTTTCATCTCTGTGGGACCAGGCCAAATATTTGATTTAATACTGAATAAGAATTGTATAAGCATAAAACTATAATTGTGATTTATACTAAAGATCATATTTTGATTTAAGTTATAGTCAAATTGGAAGATTTAATCATATTTAGAGATCCAACTTTGACAATGTGAAATGATAATATAACTGCTGTAACTATAAAAATTTAGGTAGTAAAAGCAGGAGGGAGGAAGGGAACTAATGTGCTAAATTATTCATTTCTAAGTAATGATTCAAAAATATTTTTAAAAATATGTTAATTCAAGAAATTGATGAGTAATATTTTAAAATATAATGGTAAGTAGCAAAATAATTTTAAAATAGAAACAAAGAATGATTGCTTCTGAAAATGGGAGGTCCAGAGAAGTTCAATTTTATTCTTTAGATTCTTTTGAACCACTTGCATTATTTTCACCATGTGTAAATATTGATTTATAAAAAAAAAATTTATTGAAAGCACACAAAGGAGGAAATCAAGTAAGTGAAATATATTTCGTATACATTTCCTAACAATATAATATGTTTGGGTTGCTATGCTTATCTTCTTAGAACTATCTAGAGGTCAGCCCCGAGTTCAGACCTCTGTAAAAAGTATCATTATCAGAACTAAGCCCAGAATTAAACTGGTGATTTGAAACAAATTAGAGACAGTTAAAATATAACAATGAGTGCAATGGTAAAATGCACCTTCCCCAAGTGTGTGAAACTTACTATAAAGCAGGAATCATAATGTACCAGGGGGGAAAGGTGCTTAAAATATGGGTCCCACTTTATTGGGAAATATGATAAATATCCATTCATTCATTTAACAAATATTTTATTAAGCACATACTTATTTGTAAAGAAGCAAAACAAATGCATCAACCCCAAATATCAACTGAGAATTTTTACTTTACTAAACTAGTGAATTCTCCACCTAGTGAAGAATTTAGCATATTAGTTCCCTTCCTCCCTCCTGCTTTTACTACCTAAATTTTTATAGTTACAGCAGTTATATTATCATTTCACATTGTCAAAGTTGGATCTCTAAATATGATTAAATCTTCCAATTTGACTATAACTTAAATCAAAATATGATCTTTAGTATAAATCACATTTATAGTTTTATGTTCATACAACTCTTATTCAGTATTAAGTATTTCTTTACTATAAGACCATAATTCTAATTTTGCTTAATAAAGAAAAGAAAAGCTAGAATTAAATATATATAGGTTTGTTCATTTCTCTTTATCCTTGTCTACTATACCAAATAACTAATTTCAGATAGCCTGATACCTGATTCTGGTCATCTATTTCTGACTTCCTTTAGTATGTTTCATTCATTCACCCACTCACTGAATCATTCATCCAGAAAATATTTATTGCACTTTAACTGTTGTTCTGGGAAAAGACAATTGGAAAATTCAAACCCTCGTGGAGTTCACATTCTGAATCATCTTCTATTTCAAAAACAAGACTTTCATTCCTTTGGATCCTTCTTCAACCCACACCTATGAGGAATTCAAACAATTGGCATAGTAATATTTAACAAGTACTCTTCTGTTTGCAAAAAGAGAAAGTTAGATTAATGGATAATGAACAATTTTTCCAAAGCAAATAACAGCAGATTTCTTGAACTAAATAAAGCCCAAGAGAGATTGATTTTGGTCTCCCTGAAGTGAGGGGGAAATCCAATGTTTAAATTATAAAAATATTTTCTGTGCATTGGCAAAGGAAAATTAAAATTAAATATGGATGAAAATATAGAGTATGCATATCACCCTGAAATGTGTACTGCATGGACAGACCTATCAATTTTATCTTTAAAATCTACAAATGAAGATGGTAATTAAAGCTTCGGTCACATTAAGGTAGCATTTTTTTTCCCTTAGGTTAAATAATATTAAAAGAATTGGCATGCCAGAGAAGTTTTTCAAGTACTTTTTAAATATTTCTTACTTATATTCCCTAAAGTAAAAGGAATAATTAACTGAAATCCAATTAGTATAGACTTAGAACACCTGTTTCTGAAATCCTTTGAATAACTTTATCATATTATTATTTTTTCTTGGTCTTTGTTTTAAGATGAAATACATATCTCTACCAGTTACTCTTAGGAGCTGAAAGATTTGCATATCACATAGAAGAAAAGTATCTGTTTGTAAAATAAACTTGAAGATTAAAAAGACCAAAGAGTTATGGATATCTTAGAACAGCTACTGTTTCTTAATCCTTTTAT
>PVJN01034547.1:0-22706 GCA_004026805.1 Lasiurus borealis | reverse complement strand
CCCCGCCCTCCACGGCCCCTGAGTCTCACGTGACTGGGTAATTGCTGGAGCGGTCCTTGTGCACGCACTCCCGCAGTGCCTCTAGTCCACTGCCTTTCCGGCTCCCCTGCGCTCCAGGAGCACAGGAGTCTAGGTCCCCAGGGTTTCATCTGAAACGGGCTTAGTGGAGTCAGAAGTGGCACAGTTGGGACGGTCTGTCTCCCATCCACTTTCGAAAGCCAGGGGCACAATCAGCAGTCTGTCCTCTGTGCAGTGCTGTGCGCGCCACCAGCCCTCTGATCTTTTGCGACTCCCCTCAATTTCCATGCACCTCTCCCTTTTCACAGTTCAAACTCCCTCCGTATGAGTTTCGGCTCGATCTGGGGTTTAGTGTTCTAATATAGGAGTTCAATGCCTTTGAGAGTCTTCGTTTTCCTCCTGCCAGAGAAAACCAGCTAGGTATTCCGGCATCCACTCTCTCCACGAGCATGTCTCCGTACCTCAGCTTTTTGCAGCTACTCTGGGTCTCCGTGAGCCCCTCTCCTTCCCTCTAGCTGTAGAACTTCTACTCAGCCAGCTTTCCTGTGGTTCTGGATGATGTCCATTCTGTCTTTTAGTTGTAGTTTTAAAATTGTTGTGTGAGGCAGCAGTGTAGGCATTTACCTATGCCCCCATCTTGGATTCTCCCTTTTCTTGCTCTTTGAGGTAGTCCTGTAGAGCTATGAACTTCCCTCTCAGGACTGCTTTCATTTTGTCTCATAGATTTTGGATTATTGTGTTTTTGTTATCATTAGTTTCCAGGATCCTTTTAATATATTCTTTGATCTCATTGGTAACCCAGTCATTGTTTAATATTATGCTATTCAGCTTTCAAGTGTTTGAGATTTTTGGATTGTTTTTATTGTAGTTTATTTCTCATTTTATGGCATTTTGGTCTGAGAAGATGCTTGGTATGATTTCAGTCTTCTTGAATTTGGGGAGTCTTTGCTTGTGACCTAATATGTGGTCTATTTTTGAAAATGTCCACTGTACACTTGTGAAGAATGTATATTCTGTGCCTTTGGGATGCAATATTCTGAAGATGTCAGTTAAGTCCATCTGATCTAGTGAGTCATTTAGGATTGCCGTGTCTTTGCTGATTTTTTTGTCTAGAGGATTTTTCCAATGATGTCAGTGGTGTATTAAAGTCCCCTACTATGATTGTATTGTTGTCGATCTCTCCTCCCTTGATATTTTCCAGTAGTTTTGTTATGTATTTGGGTGCTCCTGTGTTGGGTGTATATTTGTTTATCAAGGTTATATCCTGTTGTTGTGTTGATCCCTTTAGTATTATGAAATGGCATTCCTTATCTTTTTTTATGGCCTTCACTTTGAGGACTATTTTGTCAGATATAAGTATTACTCCCCTAGCTATTTTTTTTTTCATTTCCATTTGCCTGAGACCCTTGTTCTGAGGTGGCTCTTTTATAGACAGCATATATATATATACATATATATATATATATACATATATATATATATATGTATATATATATATATGCGTTGTTTTTTTTTTTTTTTAATCTAGTCAGCCACTTGATGTCTTTTGATTGGAGCATTTAGTCCATTTATGTTTAAAATTATTACTGAAAGGTACTTGTTTGTAGTAATTTCTAGTTTTGTGTCTTTGTTCCTTCTTACCTTTTTATTTCTTCTTTTTCTAGTATTTCTTTAGCGTTTTTTTTTTTTTTAAAAAAAAATATATTTTATTGATTTTTTACAGAGAGGAAGGGAGAGGGATAGAAAGTCAGAAACATCGATGAGAGAGAGACATTGATCAACCGCCTCCTGCACGCCCCACTATGGAGATGCGCCCGCAAGCAAGTTACATGCCCACAACCGGAATCAAACCCTGGACCTTTCAGTCCACAAGCCGACGCTCTATCCACTGAGCCAAACTGGTCTCGGCTCTTTAGCATTTCTTGCATTGCTAGTTTGGTGCTGATAAACTCCCTTAGTCTTTTTTTTTTTGTCGTGAAGCTCCTGATATCCTCTTCAGTTTTGATGTTAGTCTTACTGGACAGAGTATTCTTGGGTTCAGTCCTTTGCTTTGCAATATTTTGTATACCTCCATCCATTCTCTTCTAGCTTCATGTGTTTCTCTTGAGAAATCATTTGATAATCTGATGGGGGGTCATTTGTAGGTAACCCTCTGTCTCTCTTTGTGGTCCGTGCTTGTGCTCTCAAACCCAAATTCTTGTTAGGGGCACTGCGGTCCCTGCGCATATTCCCAGGCTCAAATTCCCATAGGGGCACTATGGTCCCTGCATGCGCTCCCAAGCTCAAATTCCTGTAGGGGTGCTGCGGCCCAAGCAAGAGGCTGGTCTATCAGTTACTATGGCGCTATCTGTGATCCTTTGAGGAGGAGGATAGGCTCTTTGAGTCACAGAAATCTGCATCTGGGAAATCTGGATTTTTGTTGTCTGTTAGTCTGAAACTGTGGTCATAGTTCTTTCTCCCCAGTGGCTGCAGGGTCCTGGTTTGAGTCTGAGATGTGAATGGATGGTGTTGAGGCCAGGATCCTAGTCTCAAGCAGCTCTGTTTCTCAAGATGGCGTGGTCTTTGTCCCAATGATATACACTTTAAATAACCATAGAAAGTACAACATGAGCACATCTTTATATATAAAAGCTTAAGCGACATCTGACATTCAATCGTCTAGCTGGTAGCTATGAGGTGCACTGACCTCCAGGGGGCAGATGCTCAAGGCAGGAGCTGTCAAGAAAGTCAACTTTGCAGAATGCCCTCTTGCTGGGATCCCTTGGGGGATGTCGGTCTTCCGGTTTCAACCTGCTCCCCACAAACCAGGCCAAGGGACCCCACCTGCCGGAGGGACCCCGCCCTTTGAACCCTGGTGCCGCCTTAGGAGCAGCTGGCCCGGGATGGCTGTGGGAGGTTAGCTCCAGGGTGTGTCTGGCCCGTCTTGCCCCGTCACGGACTGCTAGTTACCTCCTAATTAATTTCCTTTTAGTGTGCACAAATCTGTGCACTAGGCCTCTAGTAACATAAAATATTTAAATTATAAAGCAGTTGTATACTCATGTTCATAGAAGCATTATTCACAAGAATCAAAAAGAAGAAATGACTCTAGTGTTCCTTGACAGATAAATAGATAAACAAAATGTGGTATGTATACACACACCCAGGGGGATATTATTCAGCTTTAAAGAGAACAGGACTTCTGACACAGGCTGCAACATGGATGAACCTAGAAAACTTTATGCTAAGTGACAAAAGGACAAATGTGGTATGATTCCATTTATATGAGGTACCTAGAGTAATTAAAATTCAAAGAGACAAAAAGTAGAAGGGTGATTTCCAGGCTTGGGGAAGAGGAAGGATGTAAAATTAGTGTTTAATGGGTATAGACTTTTCAGTTTTGTAGATGGATGGTGGTGAGGGTTGCACAGCAATGTAAATGTACTTAATATCACTGAACTGTACATTTAAGCATGGTTAAAATGGTAAATTTATGTTACATGTATTTTATCACAATTAAAGCAAAGTATTAAACAAGTCTTATTGGAATGGCCCAATATACACTCAAATCCTATATAATGAAAGACTAATATGCAAACTGACCCCTCTACTGGGAGTTTGACCAGAGGATGGGGCCAACAGGCCAACCTCCTGCATCCGGTCCCCTCTGCTGGCCAGACCCCATGGGCGCTGATCAGGTTGTTCCGGCTGGACCCCATTCATGCACAAATTCATGCATCAGACCTGTAATAATATTATTATAAGATGTCTTTAGTGAGATAAAAGTGAATACTTAAGATACGTGCAAAACATTAAGAAAATTATGACACTTTGCTGAGGGACAAAAAGTATTTAAATGAAGGCTAAACTTTTTACCTAATTGACCTTTGCATGGCACACAATTACAAATATATTTGCTGTTGTAATTTTGGTTAACTTAATAAAATGATCTGAAAGGTCATAAAATAATATATAGTTACATTATGAAAAGGAGAATAAGAAAGAGTGACTTAACTAATAAGACATAATTAACCTTAGCCAAAACTACAAAAAAACTGAATGTGGCTTTGAATTAGGAATAAACTGAAAGATCATTGGAACAGAATACGAATTCCAGAAATTTGCCCATCTATACTAATAAAAGGGTAATATGTAATTAGACTGGGAGGACAAACCAGGATGGCAGGGCCAAGGCGGAGACGGTTAGGGGCGATTAGGCCAGGAGGGGAGGGCAGTTGGGGGTGATCAGGCCGGGCTGGGGCGGGGGGTACAGTTGGGGGTGAGCAAGGCTGGCAGGGGAGATATTTGGGAGTGAGCAGGCCGGCATGGGGGCAGTTAGGGGTGAGCAGGTCAGCAGGGCAGTTGGTGGTGATCACGCTGGCAAGGGGAGCTGTTGGGGGTAAAAAGGCCAGTGGGGAGGTAGTTGGGGGCAAGCAGGTTGGCAGGTAGCATGGTTAGGGGTGATCAAACAGGTCGGCAGGTGAACAGTTAGGATCCAGTGCTCCCAGATTATGAGAGGGATGTCTGACTGCCAGTTTAGGCCCGATCCCACAGAGATTGGAAGGGTTCCAGATTGGAGAGGGTGCAGGCCGGGCTGAGGAACACCATCCCTACCCTCGTGCATGAATTTTGTGCACTGGGTAACTAGTTAATACATAAGAATATATTTTCCAATACTGATAATATTTCAAATCAGTGAAGAGGGATTACTCAGTAATCCTCTTGAGGCAACTGGCTTACCATTTAGTTTTAAAAAATTGAAAACCAATCTCTACTTCACACTATGAGCTATATTCATAGTTCCCAGATGGGTTGAAGATAAAAATTTATAGTAAGTGAATCATAAAAATACTAAGAGTAAATACAGGTAAGTAATTGCATAATTTCAGGATTCGAGGGAATTTTCAAATGTGACAATAAATAAGAAACCAGAATGAAAAAGCTTATTGAATCCTGACAGTTGAAATTCATTATGAACCAATTTGTAAAGCAAGCAATTTCCCCAACTATGTGGATGTTTAGCTAGAAAGATTATTTCTTCTGCCTTGTTTATGTTACAATGTTTGACCATAAAATATTGGTTAAATTCCTATTCTATATCTATGTAAAAATATCACCATTCCCTCAAGTACACAGTGCCTTACAAGTAAAAGGTGTTCAGCATGTACTGAGTAGGTAAGTGAAAAAAAAAAATGTTTTCATGGAAAATGCAGTGTATTGGCAGAAAAAAGAAATTATAATACCATGCATAGACTTTGAGCCTCTTGGAAAGAGATAATAGAGCTACATTGGTTCTCATTGTATTATGGAATTATGGGTGTTTTCTCTTTATTTCTATTTTTAGTTTTTTTATAGGTTGTATGTTTGCATTGTAATAATAAACCTTTAAATTTGGTTTTTAAATTTGGGTGTAACTCATTATAGAAAAAAGCAAATAAAAATTTTGAATTCTCATATACTAAGGGAGTTCAGATACCACTCAATTTGTATCTGATAAATAGATGGCATCGTATTTCATATTTCTGAAGGTAGATTAAACATTTCTGTAGGAATAATCAAAGGTGGATGGATTTATCCACCTGGAAGCATGCATTAATTGCTGTTTCTATATAAAGTGATGCTTTAATAATTTACCATTTCTATAAAAGCAAAAACAAAAAATCCCTACAGTTATCCATACTTCTAACCATGATTACTATAAAGATGTTATTGAGATGTTAGAAGTTGAAAGTCTGCATAGCCTAATATTTATTATTAGTAGCCCTGCGCATGAAAGTGTGTGCCAATAGCTCTCTGCCGGCCTGGCTGCTCTGCGCCCACTGCCCAGAGGCTCTCTGTGGCCCAGAGGCCCATCCGTGGCCAGGACTGGAATACTTGCCTTGTCACCAGGGCGACGATGAAAGCATTTCCCCCCTCCCCCATCCGCTCTGTGCCTGCTGCCCAGAGGCCCTCTGTGGCCAGGGTGGAATGCTTGCCTTGTCACTGTGGCGACAAAGCAAGCATTCCACCAGACTACTCATGCTGCCTGCTCTCAGCAGCCACCCCCACAGGACTGGGGGACTCCGGTGGGGCTGAGAAGACTGGATGCTGCCATCTTTGTGATGGAGTGATGGTTAATTTGCATATTATATTTTATTAGATAGGATAAGCAAAGGGTTAAGTATTGATAATAAAATCAATAATCCCTAAGAAAGGTAGTTAAAATTTAACACATTTTTAAAAAGAATAACATGGATGGTAAACTAAACTTACATTACACAGACCTCAGTTTTTAATTAGTTTCTTAAAGAAGTTAAACATTAACTATTAAACATTTGGATAATGAAAGGCCTTAGCTATTAGTAGCATTGCTAATACAGTGGTACCTCGATATGTGAGTTTAATTCGTTCTGTAACCTTGCTCGTATATCAAGTTGCTCGTATCGCAAAGCAAATTTCCCCATTGAAATCAATTGAAATGCCGTTAATCCGTTCCAGCCCCCAAAATGCCACCCCAGTTGTTTTTGTTATATGTTTTTGAATAAGAAAAATGTATTTATAAATGACAAATATTGTATAAAGACATAATAAAAGAGAATATAAAGGAATAAACTGGTTTTATAAAGTGTATTTACCTACTCTTTACACTTTTAATGCTACACTTTATCCCTAAACTGAATGTAACTTAACTAATCTTCACTGAACTTAATTGCTACTGGTCTTTGCATTTTTGGCCGATTTTAAAAAAAACATGTCCAATGAGGTTTGCCTCTTTCTCCCTTTCAGAATGTTTCTGAAATGGGTGAGGCAAGTTTCATTGAAAGCTCCGATGCACCATCAGTAGCAACTTTTTCAGGGTGTTTCTTTTCCACGAAGTGTGACACCCTCTCCCACATTCCTAAGATCTCCTTTATCTCTCTTGTAGAGATCTCCTCCACCTCTGGCTTCTCCTTGAAATCAATTTCTTGGAGAACTTCCGCATGTTGCTGAGACTGCAACTCTTGTAACTCCTCTGTGGTGAGTTCCAGAGAGTGCTCCCCGATGAGCTCATTCACGTCTCTCTCATCCACCTCCAGGCCCATGGATTTTCCCAGAGTCACTATCTCCTCCTCCACTGGCACCTCGGGTTTGAATCCTTCAAAGGTCCTTTCGGCTATGGCCTGAGGCCACAGTTTCTTCCATGAAGAGGTCAAAGTCCTCGTTGTAACACCCAGCCAGGCCTGATCAATAATTCTGAGGCATATCATGATGTTAAAGTGGTTCTTCCAGAACTCTTGAAGGGTGAGGTTTGTGTTCTCTGTCACCTCAAAGCAGCGCCGGAACAGGTGCTTGATGTACAGCTTTTTAAAATTAGAAATCACCTGCTGCTAGGTGGGGGGGCGCAGTCTCAAGTACTTATCCAAGCCCCACTGGGCAGGGGGCGCTGCCTCAGGTCCCCTGTCAAGCCCTGCTGAGTGGAGGGTGCTGCCTGAGGTCCCTGCTGTTCAATCGTTACGTTACAGAGTTCCAGCCAATTTGCATATTCCTCTAGTATTAGTATAGATTACAAAATAAAATATGTGTCCTGGTCAGTGATGACATTTTATCAAATGATAAATGTTAGTGAAAAGCCACCTTAGCATTTTTTGAAGTCAGAAGTCAGACCTTCAGGTGCCCAGCAGCCTTTAAGTTCAACTTGCTGACATTGTGTAAACATAGCACTAAAGTGTAGTTTTCCACATACTAAAACTACATGCCGGTACTTAACGTTTTCTGTGGTGGATCCTCATTATTTGGGGATTCTCATTTGCTAATTTGCCTGCTTGCTGAAGTTTACTTGAATTCCAAAATCAATGCATGAGGTGCTCTTGTGGTCACTGGCAGGCACACAGAGTGGCTGGAAACTTGAGTTGCAGCATGTGTGTGTCCCCAGCTGTGGCTGAACCAGGTGACAACCTGCCCTGCCATATAGGAAACAAGTGCCCTTTTTGTGATCTGTATAGTGAGACCTTTTTCAAAGTTTTGTGCTTTCTGTTGGTGGTCTCCATGTTTGAAATTGGCCCCAAACTTAAATGCTGTCTAGAGTTCCTAAAAGCAAGAAGGCTAAAAGTGTCCCTTACAGAAAAATTGTGTTAGCTAAGTTGCCTTCAGGTGTGAGTTATAGTGTTAATTGGCCATAAGTCCAATGTTAATGGGTCAACAATATATATTAAACAGAAACACACATAAAGCAAGGTTATGTATTGACCAATTGATGGAAAGGCACACAGGAACTTAACCCTGCATTTCCCGTAGGAACTATGGCTCATTATTCTCCAAATTCAGTGCTCACAGTGACTTTTTTGTTGTTGTTTTGAGATATCTCTTGTTGTTGTTGTATTCAGTTTTTAGTTTAAAATTTTTTTTATTGTCTTACAGAGGGGCTGCACCAATTTAGATTTCCACTAGTAGTGCACAGATAAAGGTTCCCTATATTCCACATCCTTGCAAACAATTGTTTTTTCTTGTCTTTTTTATATTAACCATTTTAACAGGTGTGAAGTGATATCTTATTGTGGTTTTGATTTCCCTGATGCTTAGTGCTGTTGAGATCTTTTCATGTACCTGTTGGCCATTTTGTTTTCTTTAATTATCACCCAAGAATATACTGACACACACACACACACACACACATTGATATGAGAGAGAAACATCATCAATTGCCTCTGTATGTGGCCTGACCAGGGATGGAACCAGCAACTTAGGTATGTGCCCTGATCAGGAATTGAATACTCTACTTTCTGCTACATGGAATGACCAGCTGAGTTACTCCAGCCAGGCATCTGTTGGCCATCTTTATCTCTTCTTTGGGAAAATGTCTATTTAGATCTTCTGTCTATTGTAAAATCAGATTATGATTTCTTTTATTTAATGGCTATTGAGTTATGAGTTCTTTATATATTTTGGATATTTACCCCTTATCAGATGTATGATTTATAAATATTTTCCCCACTCAGTAGGCTACCTTTTTACTTTGTTGATGGATTCTTTTGCTGTGCAGAAACTTTTTAGTTTGATGTAGTCCCACTTGTTTATTTTTGCTTCTGTTGCCTTTGATTTTGGTGTCAGATTAAAAAAATTTTTCGCCAAGACAGATGTCAAAGAACTTACCATTTATGTTTTCTTCCAGAATTTTTATGGTTTCAGGTCTTGAGTTCAAGGCTTTAATCCACTTTGAGTTAACTTTTATGTGTGGTATAAGATAGTACAGTTTCATTCTTTTGCATCAGGCTGTTTAGTCTTCCCAACAGGATTTATGGACAAGACTGTCCTTTCCTCATTGTATATAAATGGTTCCTTTGTTATAAACTAATTGAGCATAAATATGTGGGTTTATTTCTGGGCTCTCTGTTCTGTTTCATTAATGTTTCTGTTTGTTTTCATGTCCGTACAATACTGGTTTGATTGCTTTGTAATATAGTTTGAAATCAAGAAGTATAATACTTTGTTCTTTCTCAAGGTTACTCTGGCTATTCATTTAATTATGCAAATAAGGAGAATCAACTATATATTAAACTATCTTATGAGAAAATATCAACATCTGTGCTTTTCAAGGAAAACTAACATGTTTTATGGAACACAGTTTAGAAAACGATTGGTCAAGAAAACATTTACAAGAAAAAGTAGATTTTGCTTTCTGTTTTTTTCTACTTTTTTTCTGCTTTATTAAAAATCTTAACTCTGAGTTCTTTATATAAGTTTCAGGAGAAAAAAATGATAGGAGACTTTTAAGTCATTTTCATCAAAGCATATATATACTTGTTTAAATCCTCACCGGGGGTATGTTTTTATTGATTTTTAGAGAGAGAAACATTGATGTGTGAGAGAAACATTGATTGGTTTTCTCCTTCTCACACTGTGACCAGGGATTGAACCTGCAACCTGGGTATGTGCCCTGACCAGAAATTGAACCTGCCATCTTTTGGTGTATGGAATGATGCTCCAACCAACTGAGCCCCCTAGTGAGGGCAAAGTAGAGATAATATTTGAATTGAAACCTAACTTGAGAACCCATCAAATCAGAACATTATACCCTAAAAAATCTGTTTTGTTAGAATAAAAATTAGTATGTTTTAATTTTTTAACACACTCAAAAACAGAATTTTTGGCTGAAACCGGTTTGGCTCAGTGGATAGAGTGCCGGCCTGCAGACTGAAAGGTCCCAGGTTCGATTCCGGTCAAGGGCATGTACCTTGGTTGCAGGTACATCCCCAAAGGGGGTGTGCAGGAGGCAGCTGATTGATTTCTCTCTCTCATCGATGTTTCTAACTCTCTATTACTCTCCCTTCCTCTTTGTAAAAAATTAAAAAAAAAAACAACAAAGAAAAAAAACAGAATTTTTAAAGATAGAATACAGAATTACTTATTTCATTCCGATGACTGATTTTTCCCTATACTAAACACATATTTGACATAATCTTCTCATACCATATGAAATGGCTTTTATTTCAGAAAGATCATGAAAGCTTGAAATGACAAATCCGTATCATTGTGTATGCTAACACCAGCATTTTACATTAGTTCTTAATCTTTAGGTTTCAATATTAATTGTTGCTATTAGCTAGGTATTGTTACAATGATCTAGCAATCAATAATATATTTCTCACTTTTGTATTGGTTTAATTTAAAAGGAACAACTCTGAGACTAGAGATGTTCTTAGATACAGAAGGATGTAGTTAACTTCAGTTACATTTTACATTCTTTTTCTTAGCATAATGATCTTGCTGGGATCACTCTTCACTGTGTTTATGTAATAGGTTCCTCAAGTGTTCTTTAAAAGTAGGTGCTTTATTTTGTTTCTGGGAGTTTGTATTGCTTAATGTCTGAATTGAACAAAAACTTTTTTTTATGATGTCTTCTTTCTTAATAAGTTTGTATGTGAACAACTAATAAGCAGGTATATTAAAATGTTATGTAATATAAATGTTCTTGTATTTGAGGCAGTAGAGTGTTGTGGTTAAGATTCTGGGCTTTATTTTTTGAGAAAAGTGGTTTCAGTTGGCCTCTTTACTGTCTTTAAATGACTTTTGGAAAATTACTTAATCTCTGTAAGCTAGTCTCATCTGTAAAATTGGGATAATAATAGTACCTACTTCAGAAAGTTGTTATGAGGATATTAATGAGGTAATACAAGTATTTAGAATAGTTCCCAGAACATAATTCATATTTAATAGTGGTCAGTAATTAGATTAATATTAAAGGGATATTGATAATGTACCATAGCAAGTTTGAGTTATAAAATAAAAGCATTTAAAACAAGCATGTAATAATAATAATAAAAAAGGTTAACTTGGAAACATCCATAGATAAGCCCATTGTCATCAGGCAGTGACATCCCATTAGTTCTGTTTCAAATGTTTTCTAAATTTACTAGATTGTGAAATCTCCTTAAGAAAGCCTAGACAGGGCATTGTGTTTTGGAGTTTTGTTTATAATCAACAACTTACAGAATATGATGTTTTTAAACAATGAATTTTTAAACAAAGGAAACATATCTTCAACTAATAACACTCCTCCCCGCCTTCCCTCAGATGGCACCCTCTCAGGGAGATCTGCCCTGGCAGTGCTATGAAGAATTGCACCCCCCACCCTGAGCCAGGCATGCTCCAACTCCCTTTCCTTTATTTATTTTTTATTAAATCTTTATTGTTCAGATTATTACAGTTCCTCTTTTTTCCCCCCATGGGTCCCCTCACTCAATTCCCACCCTACACCATACCGTTACCTCCCCACCCACTGTCCTCATTCATAGGTGTACGATTTTTGTCCAGTTTCTTTCCACGCCCCCCACATCCCTTTCCTCAGGAGAATTGTCAGTCCACTCCCTTTCTATGTCCCTGATTCTATTATGGTCACCAGTTTATTCTGTTTATCAGATGTTTTATTCACTTGATTTTTAGATTCACTTGTTGATGATACATATTTGTTGTTCATAATTTTTATCTTTACCTTTTTTCTTCTTCTTCCTCTTCTTAAAGAGTACCTTTTACCATTTCATATAATACTGATTTGGCAGTGATGAACTTCCTTAGCTTTTTCTTCTCTGTGAAACTCTTTACCTGACCTTTAATTCTGAATGATAATCGCTTTGCCGGGTAGAGTAATCTTGGTTGTAGGTTCTTACTATTCACCACTTGGAATATTTCTGGCCACTCCCATCTGGCCTGCATAGTTTCTGTTGAGAAATCAGCTGACAGTTGTATAGGTGCTCCCTTGTAGGTAACTGTTTTTCTCTTGCTGCTTTTAATATTTTCTGTTTTTTGCTCTTGGCATTTTAATTATGATGTGTCTTGGTGTGGTCCTCTTTGGATTTCTTTTGTTTGGGGTTCTGTACGCTTTCTGGACTTGTAAGTCTATTTCTTTCACCAGGTGGGGGAAGTTTTCAGTCATTATTTCTTCAAATAGGTGTTTGGTATCTTTCTTTCTCTCTTCTTCTGGCATCCCCATAATTCTGATGTTGGTGCGCTTGAAGTTGTCCCAGAGGCTCCTTAGACTGTCTTTATATTTTTGGATTCTTTTTCTTTTTGTTTTTCCTGTTGGGAGTTTTTTGCTTCTTTGTATTTCAAATTTTTGACTTGTTTCTTGGGATTCTCTAGTCTGCTGTTGGATCTCTGTATAATTTTTATTTCAGTCATATATGCTTAATTTCTAGTTGTTCCGTTTTTATATCCTTGAGAATCTTGCTAAATTTATCAGCTTTTTCTTGAAAATTCTTTAAAAACGTTATAACCATGGATTTGAACTCTATCTCCAGTCATTTGTTTTCCTCCATTTCTTTCATTTGTGACCTGTTTCTTTGTCTCTGCATTTCGACTTTTTCCCTGAGTTGATAGAGTGGCTTTGTGTGCTAGGTGTCCTATAGGGTCCAGTGAGTTTGCCTCCCCAGTTACTTGAGGTGGACACTCTTGGTACACCCCTCGGGCTGTGTGCACATTCTTGTAGTTAAGCTTTGAATGTTGTTGGTATCACTGGGGGAATTAATCTCCAGGCCAATTGGCTATGAGGATCAGCTTTGTTTACGCTGGTAGAACTTCTGTACTAGAGACACTCTTATGAGGCAAGACTTGCTTCAGTGGGGCTTTGGTGCTCACTGAGTCTGCCACCTGAGTGTGTCCCTTATAGATCTGTGGACTTGTAATCTGGATGGTCCTACTGTGACCCCTGAGTACACTGCTTCTTGGATCTCCAAGGAGGTGCTAATTTAGCCTCTGCCTGAGGACACCCAGCATAAGCTACAGAAATATCTGCAGATTCGTCTTCTTTGTTTGGGTTTTGGAGATGCCCAGATGAGGCCCAGCTGTGAAGCAGTGCAAGTTGCTGTGGGGCATTGGGCCTTCTTTTGGATGTTCTGGGTCTCTCTGACTCAGCTGCAGTTTGTTAGGCAAGTTTAGGTTTCAAAGGACCAGGCCATTCATATGCAAAAGCCTCTGCACACAGCTGGGGTGGGGTGGAGTCTCAGGGTGGAGCAAACAGCAAAGGCTTCCTGTCTGCCCTGCCCAAGAGGCCCTCGGGTCTCAGAGTCTCAGTGTCCCTTGGTAATCCCTGCTAGCACCTCTGAGAGAAAGCTGCCCTTGAGTTCCACCTGCTGCCAGACAGTCCAGTTTCTCCCTGTATGAGTCTGGGTCCTCAAAGTCTTGTCCGGAACTGGAGTTCAGAACAGTTGGGAGCTTGTGTCTCCCTGTGGATTGAAAAAGCCTGTGGCATACTCAGTTGCCAGCCCTATCCGTGCACGTGCCTCATTCATTACCTCTGCACTTTTACTTCCGCACCTCCTCTGAGTCTCAGTGTGCTTTTCTCTTCCCTTCTAGTTGTAGAATTTCCACTTAGCTAGCCTTCCTATAGTTCTGGATGATTTCTTTTTTGTCTTTTAGGTGTAGTTTTGCAGTGGTTGTGCGAGGCAGCAAGTTCAGGTGTTTACCTATGCTGCCATCTTGGTTTCTACCTCCCTTTCCTTTTTACCTTTCTCCTGATCACTGTCTAATACTATATAGTTTGCTTATTTATTTTCTTTAGTCCATTTTCTTATACTAGAATGGAAACTCCACGGGGCAGGGACATTTTTTTGTTTTGTTCCCTGCTGTACCTCCAGTGCCTAAAACACAGCCTGTCCCATAGCACTTGCCTAAAAAGTATTTGTTAATTTAATAAGAGATCAGTTTTTTTAATAAATTTTAGTTTTTGTGGTAATATTCATCCTTCTCTTTGATATCGGTGTAGTAAGAATAACTCAATTTTAGACCAGTATCCTGCCTGATGGATACTCTCAATATTTTATAGCTGGGTATGCAGCATACTGGGTGGGGCAGAAGTAGGTTTACAGTTGTGAGTATCCAAGACAGTTTATTCTTGTATTATTATTTATTACTTACTATTTTCTGTCTGAACAACTGTAAACTAACTTTTGCTCTATCCTATAGTAATGCCTTTTTTCTTTGCTATTTATTTATTAAGGATTTATTCTGTGTTGAGATATAAAATTATTAGAGTGCAGTACATTTTTGTAGTGGGGAGCCAGCCATGTATACAAATTATGGATACCAGCTCTGACAGAGCCAAACATAGAGGGCTTTCAGAGGAGGTCGTGTTGAACTGAGTCCTGAAGAGTAATAGAAGTTAGGCACAGGGAGATTGGCATTCCAGCAATATTGAATTGCACAGTGTTCAAGGGTCTCCTAGTACTCTGCTTTGAGTGCTTTGTTACCCTGATCTTAAAACAGTTTTTTAGTCCACTGAGTTTGTGGAACTTTTCTAGGGGTTGTCATAGAATAAATTACCGTAGTGTTTTTGTTAGATTGCCTATGACAGGAAATGCTAATTAGAAAATTTTCTAAGTTCTTTTTATTATCTTATTATGATCTAAAATGAAGTAAAGTCATTATGGTTTTAAAGTACATGCTAGAAAACTAAAAACTAACAGCTTAAGAATGCTGGTGTTTTTTTTGCATCTTTGTGTTTTGGTCATAAAGATTTATCACTGAGGTTATATGTATTTTTTCAAGAGTATTTTAGGCATATTAAGTAGTTCTTTAGAACATGATCTTTGCCCTTTTGAATCCTATTATTCTAAAGTTTCATGTCTTCTGTAAGGCCACCATATTTATTAAATCTGTATCCTGAGGATGATAAAAGTTTAATATCTTACTCAACAATAAGTTGTGAAAAGCACTAAATTTTATCTTCCCTTCCTCCTCCTTTTCTTTCTTTCTTTTTTTAAAATTCTCACTGGAAGATATGTTTTTATTTACTTTAGAGATAGAAGAAGAGTGAGGGAGAGAGAGAGAAACATAGATGTGAAAGAAATTTCCATTGACTGTCTCCCGTACTAGCCTTGACCAGGGATCCAACCTGCAGCTTGGCTAAGTGCCCTGACCAGGAATTGAACCCATAACCTTTCAGTATATGGGATGATGCTCCAACCAGTGGAGCCACATTTGGCCAGGGCTTCCCTTTCTCCTTTTATTAAGTTAAACAAAGTAATCCGAATTTGATTTTTGACATTTTTAAACCCTGTTATTCTTACATGTCTTCTAGAAGGTCACCACGCTTACAAAAATCTCTGTCCTGAAGATAAAAGTTATCAAAAATAAGTTATAAAAATCACTAGATTTCATCTTCCTTCCTCCTTTGAATACTTACTGTGTATTTGTAAACTTTTATTCATCATTGATATTTTGTCCTTCCTTCGCATGTGTACTACAATATAAAGGAATATCTCTTAACTCAAATAATGTTTCCAAACAGGTTACTGTGCAGTATTCATCCATACACTTATCCCCTAACATCTAGAACATAGGTACTATCTTTGCATTGGAATTGCAAAGATTAATAGACTACATCTCCTATATTTTAGCTGTTCACTGTCTGGTGTGGCTTTCTAATGTTGAATAATATTTCAGGACTTCTAATAAATGCATAATTGGATTTAACAGAACAATTTTTGGAAAAATAGAATTGAATATTTGAAAGTATCTGGTAGTGCTTTGTTTCCCATTAAGCATTAGAGCGGTACTGTGTGATAATGGATCAAGTTAAGTTTTTAAGGCATATTGGACCTGTCTGCCTCTTACACTTATTAGCTATATGATAGTAGATGAATTAGTTACAATCTTCAAGCCTCAGATCCCTATTTTTTACTTTTTTTTCAGATTCCTAACTTTTAAATTGAGGTAATTATATCTTGGTTTGTTATGAGGATTAACAGATAAGAAATGAAAAAGTGAGCTTTGATCTTGCTTTCTATTTTTTCTACTTCTGCTTTATGTCATATTCCTGCAATTTAACTCACCTTTAAATTTACCAGTTGTATTTCAAGGCATAGTAATGCCTCCAATTTGACAGTATGTTTAGAATATTAATTTTCAGGCTGACAGATTTGTGGCAGTCATGTTGCTGCATTGCTTTTCACTGTTCTGAAGCGAAAGAACGATATAACTAAAATATTTACTTAATCTTGAAAGTGTGTCTCTTGGGACTAAGGACATCAATGAATATGAGATCTAAGTGTAAAAGTGCAGTAAGGACTTGGCTCAGCTTCCATTATCATTAAGTTTGCACCATTGTTAATTTACAAATAAATTTTATCATTCTCTTTCCTTAATTTGCAAGTCTTCAGAACTTTCTGAAGTTTAGCCCCTTAAAGATGTTAGTTCGTCACTGCTGCTTCTGCCCAGTTGTTTAGACTGCTTAAATGTTACTTATTAATGTCTGCGAGTTGCTAAAATCCACCAATTGAAGTTTAAGGAGGGTGAAGGTGGGTATTCTCATAGGCCTCATGCTCATCCTTTTATCACAGTTACCAATTAAGCACTTGCTGTTACTTGTCTCAGCAACTTCCTCATACTCTTTTCTATTTTCAGACTGATATCTACAATTTGCAAACTCATTGTTACCTCATTTCTATCAGCTTTAGCTATTTTCATCCTTGATGTCTATGCTCCTAATTGAACCTTTCCATTTATACATTTAAAGCTCTAAATCTCCTGAACAATTTTAAACAACATATAATATAGTAAGCTTTCAATCTCATACAATAATAGCTTTTTTCCTTTTAATATGAGGCCTCTTTCATTGTGATCCCACTTTCTATTTTGGATCATTGCATATAATCCTCTTACAACTTTTTTTCTGAAAATTGCAGGTGGTGTTTATAAATATTAGATGATACTTGTACAAATGGTTTTTTATAAGTAGACTATGACTTAAAAAAAAACAAAACAACCCAGATCTTTAGCCTCCAAGACACTAACTTAAAATAAGTTTAAAAATTACTTGACTGATAAAAAAATTGTTGTTCATGTTTTTTATGGCCTGTGTAACAGACTTATATATTGGAGAGGAAATAGTTCAATTCTTTATTGTAGTACAGAATAAAAGAGATATTGCTATAGACTGAGTGTTTGTGTTCCTTGCAGAACTCTTATGTTGAAATTAGCTCCCCATGTGATGGTTTTAGGAGGTGAGGTCTTTAGAAGGTGATTAGGTTGTGAGGGTAAAGCCCTCCTGAATGGGATTAGTACAGTTATAAGAGGGACACCAGAGAACTTCCTTGTCCCTTCCACCAGGAGAAGACACAATGAAAAGATAGTCATCTGTGGGCCAGGAAGTTGGTCCTCACCAGACAGCAAAGCTGATGGCACCCATATCTCAGACTTCCAATCTCTGGAACTCTGAGAAATAAATTTCTGTTGTTTATAAGCCACCCATCTACAGTATTTTGTTCCAGGAGCCTAGACACACTAAGACATTTATTATATATGAAAAAGAATTTAATATGTGGTATATTTGGATGTATAATCTGTGCTAACAAGTAATTTATTTTCTATTGCCTGCCATGGGAACTTTCTAACTCTCTGCACTGGCCTTTTGATCACTAACCAACTAAAGAGAGAAGAGAAAAATCAACCTTCAACATATTTATATCAGTAAAGTGTTATGTGAGAAAGCATAACTTTCCTTTTTCTTTTTAAAAAAATCCTCAACTGAGGATATATTTACTGATTTTAAAGAGAGGGCAAGAAAGAGAGAGATTGAGAGACATAGACACACAGACAGACAGGTGTGAGAGAGAAAATCGATAGGTTGCCTCCTGAACTTGCACCGACTGGGGAATCAAACCTGCAACATTTTTTGGAGCACAGGACAATGCTCTAAGCAACTGAGCCATCTGGCTGGGCCTATACCCCTTTTTACTACCCATTTTCTAGAAATGTTACTGCTGTTCACATTCAGGTTAATGAATGTTTTTTCTACAGTTGATTCTATTTTAACTTTGCTTCTATTTTCTGTGACCATAGAATTTTAACATATAATATTGAGAGTTCATTTCATCATAAGTAGTTTATTGCTCTTTTCCAAGAACAGTAAGCAATAGAATATGGGCTTAAAAAATGTGCCATTCAGATGTGACAATACAATTCATTCAAGGGTCTGCTAATTAAAATAATTTGGTATTGCTCCAGTTTCTATAGCATTGAGAAAGAAGTTATAGGTTATTAGAATTTTCTATGTTTTAAAATGTATGTACATTAAGGTGTCTTTTTTTAAAAAAATCCTTATTTGAGAATATTTTTTTTCCATTGGTTTTTAGAGAGAGTGGAAGGGAAAGAAGAGGAGAAGTGGGGGGGGGAAGAAACATTGATGTAAGAGAGACACATTGGATGCTTACCGCATATGCTCCATCTGGGATTGGGGAAACCTACAGCCTGTGTATGTGCCTTGACCAGGAATCGAGCCCATGACCCTTTGTCCACAGGTTAATGCTGTAACCACTGAGCAAAACCGGCCAGGGTGCATATAGTTTTGGTTTTGGTGGTTTGTAGCTAAGACTTTTATCCTTAAAAAAAAAGTCCTTTAAGTTCTATTCTTTATTATAAAATATATATTTTTTTCTTTTTTTGCACATTGTTATTCACTTTCTTTGGGCAATTCATTCAATTCATACACTGTTTCTAGTGCTTTTAACTTTCTTACATTTGTAATAATCCCTTCACTTGATCATTTAATTAATTCTGTAGCATGGCCCTTGATAATCTGGAAAGTGCATAGAAAGACTAAAAGGTGTGTCATTATTCCATCCATATTATGAATTTAACACTTCTAATGTGGTTTAGATCATCACTTCATTAATACTTAAAAGGATGGTGTTGCAAACTTCACAGTAGAAATACATCATTAGGGAAAGTCTTTGGTCAGGGCCTTTGAAAGCTTGTGTGAAACATTACTACCCATTATCACAGGCAGTCCGTGGCTTACTGTTGCAGTACTAAAAGAATAAAATAATTGACTCAAGAAATAAATATTAATATATTCCTATAAGGAATGACACGTATAAATTTCTTAGTATTGTTCCTCTGAAATGGAATTGAAGCTGGAAACTTTTACTGTCTGTGGCCCTGTCTTTGAACTTCTCTATCTGTTTAATGGAAATGTTAGGGTGATTTAGGTCAGTGTGTTTAGAAACATCATAGACTAGTTTGACTTTGTGTTTAAGGCATTCATCTGCTCTTTGGGTTTAAGAAAATAGAAGGAACTGCTCTCCATCCACAGATTTAAATGTTATCTACTTCTATTTCAACCAAATAGAATTAGGATAAAAATATCTATTTGGAATGTGGGTTGCAAAGGTAGTTTAGGATTATTCCATCACCATTTTAAGTGGTTTTCCTGATTCCAGCCTTACTTCCCTCTAATCCTCTCTCCACAGCTAAAGTGAACTATTTATTTCTTTAACAGAAATATTTTGGGGAATGCGAATTAAAAAAGTAAAAGATAATAATGGCCTTTTATATTCCCATCATGTGGAGTTAGACGCATGAACATCTTGTCATGCTTTCTTTCCTTTATTATTTGCTTGCATTAAAATCACTGTATCATTTTTGCAAAAATAATTATGATACCAGCAATTTAAAGAATCCAAATAAAAGCAGTAAAGTACTGTGTCAATAAGGTTTCAATGCAGGAAATAAAACATTTTAGGCATTTTGACAGAGAGGGTTTTAATTCAGGAAATTGGGTTCTTTAAAAATCCCTGAGAGGTTGGGGGAGTAAAGACCAAAGGCCACCACCCCTGGGCTGTAAGTGTTAAGGTGCCACCCAGGGTCAGGAGGTGATGCTGTCACTGAAAGTGCCTCAGCTGCTGCTGCTGCTGCTGGTGGTGGTGGTACAGTTGTCTCATATCTACAAGTACTTTCACAAAGGGTTCCTGGGTATTTTTTTAGTTCTTTTAGGTTTGAGAATATCTGACTGTTGTCATTTTAGGTGAATAATTTGACTGAATATAATCTTGAGTCCCATTATCCTTCTTTCCAAATTTTGTTCTATCGTGTTCTTACTTTTTTATTTGGAAAAAATCTGAGAATGGCTTGATTTTTCTCCACATTGTTTTTTCTGTCTGGATGCTTTAATAATTATTTCTTTATCCTTGAAGTTGAATGATGGCTTAATTTTCACTCTACCCAAATAGAAAATTTTAATTTCTCTTTAACATTGTTTTTTAGATTTTTTTAAATTCTCAACTATTGGTGCTCTTTTCCTTTATGCTTTTTGACATAGTACATTCTATACAATAACTACTGTTTTTTGAGACTAAATGTAAGACTATTAGAAAAGCTTTTCAGTCCAAGTTTACAGTGTACCTTACCTACCATACAGGCAGGTGGGCACTTGAATGAGATGAGCTTCTGTCTTCCAGGACAGAAGGCTGGAGTATGTGACCTCTGAGATCCCTCCCAGCTCAGGTACTTCTTTATTAGTATCTTTGTGACTTCCAATATCAGCCCATCTAATTAGGCAGTATTTGGTGAAATTCTTTGGTAATTATGTTTGATGTAATAAAAATGAATGAACTAGTTCTGTTTTTGATAATCTTTTGAAAACTAATTTCTGAATCAATTTATCTTTCAGAAACCTTCCTCTAAGCGTTTTAGATTCTGGGAAGATGACTAAATAGAATCGTTTATGACTTTTTTTCATACCCTGCATTTTTTTTTTTTTAATGTCTGAAAGCTCCAAATTTCTGAACATTTTCCATGGTCTACCCATTTTTTTTTTTTAAATTCTCACCTGAGGATATGATTATTGATTTAAGAAAGAGAGAAACAGAGAGAGAAAGAGAGAGAGAGAGAGAGAGAGAGAGAGAGAGAGAGAGAGAGAGAGAGAGAGAGAAACATTGATCGGTTGCCTTTTGTATATGCCCTAACTGGAGATTGAAATCACAGCCATCACAGCCTAGGTATGTGCCTGGACCAGGAATTGAATTTGTAACCTTTTGGTGTATGGGATGACCCTCCCAACTAACTGAGCCGCCTGGCCAGGGCATTTAAGCCTACCTATTTTAGTTATTTATCTGAATTATATATATGTGGCTTCATGTAAGATTTTTCTGGGAACCAAAGGGGCTTTCTTGAATTTAACAGTTTAGAATTATGAATTTAGTTCATATCCCTTTACAGGTGAGGAAAGTAAGAATCAGAGAAGTAGCTAAGAATTAGGTATAGCCTGTATGTCAAAGAGTTTAACTCCTAATGTCTATACTTCTACAGCCACACAGTGAGAAACTAAAGCTCAGGCCACTCTTTAAAATTTACCATGTATATATGCATATTTAAAAATGCTAGGTATAAATTTTTCCTTGAATAATGACTATGGTACTTGCCAAATGGATTTTCTTATTTCATCATTTTTCCTCTACAGGATGGGGCAAAAATAGATTTACATTGGTTCACATGGAAAAATAATACAATAATTAATAATACAAGAATAAATTCTTTGTGTTTCATATACTCACAAATGTAAGCCTACTTTTGCTCCATCCTGCATTTATTAGTTGCCATTCTACTAAGGAAATGCTATTTTTCCGCTCCATTTATTTATATATATATATTATTGATTTTAGAAAGAGGAAGATGGGGGGAAGGGGAAGAGGGAAATAGAAACATCAATTGATTGCTGTCTGCACATGTCCTGACCTGGGATCAAACCCACAACTTGGGTATTTTCCCCGACTGGGAATCGAACCCTCCACCTTTTGATACATGGACAACCCTCCAACCAGTTGAACCACATAGGTTAGGGCTATCCATTTATTTTTTAAATTTATTTTTCTGTGTATTAGTGTGGACTCATGACTTCCTATTTTACGCAATGGGTTGTATACCATTACTGTTATTTATGTCCATACCTAAATTAGATCATTCAGAAGGTGCCTTTTTAAGCTAGTTTCTGTGTTCTTTTGTTATGTCCCCATCATTGTTAAGCACTTTACTTTCTCCTCTTTTAAATTAAGTCTTTATTATTCAAATTATTACATTTGTTTTTCTTTTTTCCCCTCCATAGCTCCCCTCCACCTGGCTCCTTCCCCTCCCTCTACCCTTACCTCCTTCCCGTTGACCTCATCCATAGGTATATGATTTTTATCCAGTCTCTCCCTGTACACCCCTCACCCCTTTCCCCCTGAGAATTATCAGTCCATTCCCTTTCTTTGCTCCTGATTCTATTGTATTCACCAGAACATTCTGTTGATCAAATTTTTAATTCACTTAATTTTTAGATTCACTTGTTGATAGATATGTATTTATTGTTCATAATTTTTGGCTTTTACCTTTTTCTTCTTCCTCTTCTTAAAGAGTACCTTTCAGCATTTCATATAATACTGGTTTGGAGTTGATGAACTCCTTTAGCTTTTTCTCCTCTGTGAAGCTCTTTATCTGCCCTT
>PVJN01034546.1:0-22626 GCA_004026805.1 Lasiurus borealis | reverse complement strand
TTGTACCTCCTTGGAGATCCAAGAACCAGTGTATCTAGAGGTCAGTGTGAGATGACACCCGATTTCAACTACTCACATCCATAAGTGACACACTCAAGAGGCAGACTCTGTGAGCACCAAAGCCCCACTGAAGCAAGTCCTCCCCCATAGTAGTGTCTCCAGCACAGCAGTGCTTCCATTAAAGATACAGCTAATCCTCACAGTCAATTGGCCTGGAGGTCAATTCCTCCCTGTACCAATAGCAATCAAGGCTTAACTACAACAAGACTGTGAACCCAGCCCACAAAGGGGTGCACCAAGAGTGTCCACCTCAGGTGCTTGGGGAGGCGGAGCTACTGGGCCATAAAGGACAACTAGCACACAAAGCCACTCCATCAACACAGGGAAGCAGTCAAAATACAGAGACTAAGAAACATGTCATGAATGAAAGAAATGGAGGAAAACAAACGACTGGACATAGAGTTCAAAACCACAAACTTAGTGAGACCTCTGAGAAACTTAGTGAGATCTTCAAAGACCTTAACAAGAATGCCAAATAAATAAAAAAGGACCAGTCAGAAATTAAGCAGGCACTATCTGAAATAAAGACTAGAGGACCTCAAGAATCAACTCAAAGATCTGAAATATGAAGAAGCAAAAAACACACTAACAGAAAAAGACAAAGAAAAAAGAGTCCAAAAATGTGAAGATAGTGTAAGGAGCCTCTGGGACAACTTCAAGCATACCAACATCAGAATTATGGGGGTGCCAGAAGAGAGAGAGAGAGAGCAAGATACTGAAAACCTATTTGAAGAAATAATGAATGAAAACTTTCCCTACCTGGTGAAAGAAATGGACTTGCAAGTCTAGGAAGCGCACAGAACCCCAAACAAAAAGAATCCAAAGAGGACCACACCAAGGCACATCATAATTAAAATGTCAAGGGCAAAAGACAAAGAGAGAATCTTGAAAGCAGCAAGAGAAAAACAGTTAGTTACCTACAGGGGAGTACCTATATGACTGTCAGCTGATTTCTCAACAGAAACTATGCAGGCCAGAGGGAGTGAAAGGAAATATTCAATGTGATGAATAGCAAGAATGTACAACCAAGATTACTCTACCCAGCAAAGCTATAATTCAGAATTGAAGGTCAGATAAAGAGCTTCACAGATAAGAAAAAGCCAAAGGGGCTGAAACTGGTTTGGCTCAGTGGATAGAGCTTTGGCCTGGGGACTGAAAGGCCCCAGGTTTGATTCCGATCAAGGGCATGTATCCTGGTTGTGGGCACATCCCCAGTAGGGGGTGTGCAGGAGGTGGCTGATCGATGTCTCTCTCTCATCGATGTTTCTAACTCTCTATCCCTCTCCTTTTCTCTCTGTAAAAAAATCAATAAAATATATTTTTTAAAAAAGAAAAGGCTAAAGGAGCTCATCACCACCAAGCCAGGATTATATGAAATGCTCAGGGGTTTTCTTTAAGAAGAGGAAGAAGAATAAAAAAGGTAAAGATAAAAATTATGAACAATGAAGTGATAACAAATACATACCTATCAACAAGTGAATTTAAAAATCAAGTGAATAAAAAAAAATGGATGAACAGAATAAACTGATGAATATAATAGAATTAGGGGCATAGAAAGGGAATGGACTAACTATTCTCGGGGGAAAGGAGGAGTGAGGGGTGCAGGAAGAGATTGGACAAAAATTTACACCTGTGGATGAGGACAGTGGTGGGGCGAGGGGAGGGGGTAAGTAGATGGGGTGAGGGTGGGGGAAACAATCAGGTGGAGGGGAGCTATGGGGAGGGAAAAGAGGAACATTTGTAATAAACTAAACAATGAAGATTTTTTTTTTTAAAGAGTCATAAAAAGCCCTAGATGGTTTGGCTCAAGTGGATAGAGCATCGGTCTGTGGACTGAAGGGTCCCAGGTTCGATTCCGGTCAAGGGCACTTGCCAGAGTTGCAGACTCAATCCCCAATAGGGAACATGTAGGAGGCAGCCCATCAAGAAATCTCTGTCATCATTGATGTTTCTATCTCTTTCCTGTCCTCTCTGAAATCAACAAAAATATATTAACAATAATTTTTTAAAAATCATAAATAGATTCAACTCTTTGACCCAGTGATTTCACTTCTGGGAATCCATCTTTAGGAAATAATCCCAAAGATGGAGAACATTAAATACATACTGATGTTTATTATAGCAATTTTTAAAAATATTTTTTATTGATTTCAGAGAGGAAGGGAGAGGGAGAGAGAAACCTCACTGATGAGAGAACCATTGATGGGCTGCCTCCTGCATTTCCCCTACTGGAGATCAAGCCTGCAACCTGGGCATATGCCCTGACTGGGAATGGAACCATGACCTCCTGGTTCATAGGCTGACATCAGTCATTGAGCCAGTCATTTTTTTAACTGTTAAAAATAAAATTTTTTTTAAATAGCCTGTCCAACAAAAGGGGAAGTTATGGCATAGCCAACTTGATAAAATAT
Organism: Lasiurus borealis; assembly: GCA_004026805.1. Classification (NCBI taxonomy): domain Eukaryota; kingdom Metazoa; phylum Chordata; class Mammalia; order Chiroptera; family Vespertilionidae; genus Lasiurus; species Lasiurus borealis. The sequence goes on along the minus strand of PVJN01034546.1, from coordinate 20,155 downwards.
TAGAAAGACATTAAAATAATATTTAAAAAATGGAGAAATGTACATAAGTGGTTACAATCTACCAGTAAGTGAAGGACACATGTCCAGAGTTGTATGTACAATGTAACTGTAAAAACATCCCCTGTGAGAAAAGACTACGCAGGCTTCCACACACAAATACAGCTGTGAGGGGGTGGGATTAAAGGGACATTTCCACTTTTCGTAATGTTGACTTTCTAAACTGTAAAAAGAACACTTTGAAAATCTAACCAGTCCTTTTCTTATGAGCGAGTAATCTACGGGTCAGTGACCTGGCCCAGCCCGATGTTATCTATAGGTCAAATAATGTCAATATATTGAATTGGAAGGGAAGCTATCGGAGTGGTCTTTCCTTCCTCCTTCTTTTCTCCTTCCTTTCTTTCTTTCCTTCCTTCCTTCCTTCCTTCTTTCTTTCTTTCCCTCCTCCTTTCCTCCCTCCCTCCCTCCTCTTCCCTCCATTAGGTTGTATTTTGTTTCTGTTTTAATGTTGGTATAGGGAGTTTTAAAAAAGTTGTTCCATGGTCTGAATACAAACCCTAGCAGCAGGCTTCCTTCTAGAAGCAGGAAGCACGGGAACTAAGGAGGGGGCTGGCTACCTGATGGCAGTGAGGGAAGCTGTGCCTTTTGACCAGGTGTGTTTCCACCACATGGAGCAGTGTTCTGAGCAGTGACTCATCCTGGCAGCCCATAAACCAGCCTCCCATAGGACTCCTGATACCTGGTGAGTCACCAGCTTAAGGTGGCTACCGAGTGCTCCCCGCTATCCCTCCTCAGCTCACTCCTGCAAGCTCTCTTGCCTCCCACAGGAAGGGGAAGGGTCAACTCTGGGCCTTGACAGCACTTCCAGCCAGAAGAACCTGGAACCCACTAGTGGAGCTGCATTTCCACTCAAAGGGGCCTCCTGAGCCGGCGTGGGGCTGGCGGACAATCACACCCGCCTGACTGGAGGCTGTAACAAACGACGAACCGCCACGGAGTCCCAAGGAGAGGAAACTCATTTGCCCAACCACAGGTGTCAAGGTCCAAAGACTCCCCTTGGGGCCAGTTTCAGCATTAAGAACAGAAAGTGAGGGGCTGCACAGCACGGCCCACCTCCTTAAGAGGGCTTCATGAATCTAATCAACGAGTGAAAACTAGGACAGAAACCTGATGGGTTTCTACTATTCTAAGATTTGCTATAACCTCGAACCCAACTCTCTAATGAACAGACTTTATCCCACCAAACGCGAGAGCCGCCAGAGCCCAAGCTTCCTCTCTGTTGGGAAAGCCCAGGGGAAGAATGCAGGAGGAGTCAGCAGCTTCCGGTTAGTCCCCCAGCACCACCTTAAGCACCTGGGTGACCTTGGCTAAGTTCACCTGCTGGGAGGACTTCCTGGAGCTGGTGTGGCCAGAGTGACAGACTGAGTTCACTCCATTGGGGAAAATGCTGATGGCCCCCAGTTGAGCCTTGGCAACTTTTAGCCAGTCACCTTGGAATGAGTCTTGTGGCAAAACAACGCACACCATTGGTAGTCTACCACTGGCAAACAGCACATGCAAATAAGTATTTCAATGAGTGCACATTAAACCTCACATCCCTCTGGTGTCTTCCTTAGGTTCTTTCAAGCACATGAAAAATAACGTAAATAACAAGTTTCAGCGTTTCTTTACAGATGGCTCTCCTTTCCTTTTGCCCTCACCTCTCATACATCCCTTACATCAAACCACCTAAACCAGTGGTTCTCATCCTTCCTAATGCCGCGACCCTTTAAGACATTTCCTCATGTGGTGGTGACCCCCAACCATAAAATTATTTCCATTGCTACTTCATAACTGTAATTTTGCTACTGTTATGAACTGTAATGTAAATATCTGATATGCAGGATGTATTTTCATTGTTACAAATTGAACATAATTAAAGCATCGTGATTAATCACAAAAACAATATGTAATTATATATTGTGAAATATTTATTTCTAATTACAAATAAATGAAATTTTGTCTTGAATCGTGGTATAGCACGGGTAAAGTCTTAATATAACAATAGTAAACTACATTGCTACACTTTGCTACACCGAGGAGTGGTGTGTTGGTTCCTAAGACCATGGGAAATAGGTGTTTTCCAATAGTCTTAGGCGACCCCTGTGAAAGGGTCGTTCGACCCCAAAGGGGTCGCGATCCACAGGTTGAGAACTGCTGACCTAAACAGTTTCTAAAGCCTTTCTCCGCATCCCCTTCCCATCGGATATCTGCCTGGAAGCTCTGAGTAAGATCCAGGCTCCGGACTATATGCCATGTCCAGCCTGTGGGAGAGCCCCTTCCTCCTCCTGTTCGGTGAGTGTTTTACTGGTCCTGTGCTCCCGGTGTTTTCTAACCAGCTCTCCTCAGTCCCCGAGGGTGGAGGCAGGGATGGGTCAGGTCAGTGCAGAAGGAGACAGCTCTCAGCCTCCTGAGTCCTTACCTTCTTGATCTGGTCCTCCTTCAGCTTGGTGAAGTAAAATGACAACAAGTGTACCGCAAACATTTTCCCCAAGTGTGGTTTCTCCTGCGGGGGCCAGAGATTTCTGTCTCAGAGTGCGCCCACTTCCAGTTCAGGCTGGAGGCGCTGGGCAACTGGGTCTACAGATTAAATGCTTCCCGGCTGCTTCTGCTTCGTTCAATGACTAAACTTTGCCCCCTCTCTCTGGTCCCTCCCTCTCAGCACACTTGATTGTCTAATAGGAGCCTCAGGGTGGCAGCTGAGGGCTGGTGGAGGGGAGGCAGGGTATGGGTTGCTTGACTCTTTGAGACTGGTGACAGGACATCTCGTTGCTAAGCAACACTCTCAAGCCAGTGCTCCACCAGGAAAAGCTTCTGAGAAGTTGGGTGTTATACCAACTTTCAGCAGCTGAGCTGCTCTGCCACTGTCCACGCTCAGCTTTCCTCTTCGGCCCTTTTCTCCTAGAGCCCACACTGTAACTCCATGACACTCTGCTCCTTTGCTGTACCATCTTCATCAACAATAAAATATATGCATTAAACATTGACTGACAGGGAGATTTCAAGAACGTTGGAACAAATTCTTCCATTTGTGATAGATCAGATTTCTTAGCTAATGGTCCATGGTAATGAAAAATAATCGATTAAGGCTTATCTATTCTCAATGTTAAGCCAGAAAACCTTGATTTCACAGGTAGTAACCCAGAAAAAAATATGCAAGAGGAAGAACGAACTGAAGTCATCAGCGCGCACTGGGCAGCTGCTGCCAGAGAGGAAAACTGAAGTCAGAGATGGGAAGCGTCTCCTACCATCAAGGTATTTGGTCATCGCACTCATCATACTTGAGAAAGATCCAGAAAGAGCCAATGTGCGGGTAAAAATGGACCTTGCACTGGTCCCAGCCACTGGTCAGCTAATAAAATCAGTAACAGTAACAATGGTGTTGACAGCAGCCAACATGGATGGAGCACTCACTATTCCCATTTTTTGAATGAGAAAACGGAGGCCCAAAAAGGTTCAGTGACTTACTCAAAATCACAAAGCTTGTAAATGATACAGTGAGGACTCAACCCACGATAAAGGGCTCAACTCTTAACTAACACATCATATTGTCTCTAATCTTTCTCCTGGTGATAAATGCTCCACTGATAACTATTAGTAGCAGCAGAACTCCAACTACGTGGAAACTAAGTACAGACATGTCATTTCAACAGGGTCTTTCCAGTGGGAGAAAAGGCAAATGAAGAAATTCTTGACCATACTTCCCAAATACTAATGAACCACTTTCTAAAATTAGCAACTGACCAGATGTTAAAGATCGGCTGGGTACCTCCACCTCAATCCTACCCATCTCCTCCTCAATAGCAGGGAAGAAACAGGCCAAGGTTGCTGGCTGGAGGCAACTGATTGGTTACTCTCTCACATCGATGTCTCTCTCTCTCTCTCTCTCAAATCAATAAATACTTTTTTTAAAAAGTGACCTCTGTGGTGCAGTATGACAGCAACTACCATTGATTTATTCAATACAGGGACAACAGGTTAAGTGGCCAGTGGACGAAAGGAAACAGAGCCATAAGCAAAGATATCTGCAGTCTCCTGGTAGGGAGCCTTTGGAATTTTAGTGTGGCAAACAATACCAGCTGATTTCTGTCTGTTACATCATTCCACTTTTTTCCCAAGCAGATTGGCATCTTCAGCATCTACATTATATAGGTCCGAGTTAACCTACTAAATCAGGAAGCTTACTGATTATAACAATCATATGCATTTGGAGTCATCCAGCTCCGCCCCCTCACTTTAGAATAAAGACAAAAATAATTCAATTATTTTTTACCATCTCTTGTCTGATTATTTCTCACCCTTACTAAAGTTCAATGTATTCAAGGATATCTGGGTGTAAACATATCTTGGATTCAGTTGGTTGGCACTTTAGTTAAAGTGTATTACCCATCTGCCCCAAACCTGCCATGTAAGAACGGAAATGCTCTCACCTCTACACACGTCTGTGTCTGTGCAGCCCTGCCTTTGGCAAGGCCTAAAGAAAATATTTGCTTTCCTTTAAGCACTGAGCATGTGAGAGGATGAAAAGTCCAATAGAATTTATTTAGTAAACACTTGTACACTGTTAACTAGGTGGTTTCTACTCTTAATTCCCACAGCAACTACCATTCTCTCCATTTCACAAATGGAGGAGCTAAGGCACAGAGCCCGGCATGGTGGAAGATATTTAAATGTGGGTGGTCTGGCTGCAGAGTGCTGGCTTACACCATGCTGCTGACTCTCAGTGTCCTGGAAGCAAAGCCATGGGAACCATGGGACCTAAGTTGGACACCCGGCCCAAAGCTGGTAGCACAGTGGCAAGTGCACAGGCTCTGGGCTCCCACTTTGGCTCTGCCATCCTTGAAGTAGAAGGCCCAAGTTCATGTCTGTACAGGGGTCATAGCTACCTCAGTGGTCACTAGGAGAATGAGAGTAAAGGAGACCACATAAGGGAAGGCATATGGTCCATGTGGGCTAGGGACCCCTTATTAAAATTGCTATTTCTTCTCACCCCATTTGGTCCTTTAGGTTAAGAAAATGCATGCAGCTGAGACACGTTTGGCTCAGTGGATAGAACGTCGGCCTGTGGACTGAGGGGTCCCGGGTTCGATTCCGGTCGGGGGCATGTACCTTGCTTGCGGGCACATCTCCACTGTGGGGTGTGCAGGAGGCGGCTGATTGATGTCTCTCTCTCACAGATGTTTCTGACTTTCTATCCCTCTCCCTTCCTCTTTGTGAAAAATCAATAAAATATATTTTTTTAAAAATGGATGCAGCCCTTTAGTGCATTCAGTAAAATGTAACTATAAACCATTAGAATGTATCAGTTCCATTTACTGGAATTATAGGAACAGTTAGGAATTTTATAAATATTATTTTCCTTCACTAAAGAAAATAGAGCTTGAGTTCTGCCCATATTCTTTTTTAAGGATGAGTCCAAGGTTAAGTTGTCCAGCAGTCAGTCTGACCTGCTGGCATCCACTTGCTGCAAAAGAATGAGAAACACAACCAGGCTGGCGTGGCCCAGTGGTTTGACCTATGAACCAGGAGGTCATGGTTCAATTCCCCATCAGGGCATATGCCCAGATTGTGGGCTCAGTCCACAGTAGGGGGTGTGCAGGAGTTCTTATCACTGATGTTTATCTCTCTCTCTCCCTCTTCCTTCCTCTCTGAAATCAATAAAAATATTTTTTTTAAAAAAAAGGAATGCAAAACACAATGTCAGAAGGCAAACGTTCATAAAAGTCAATGTAGAAACTTGCAAATCCTGCCAAAAGTGACAGTCACTATGGTGTCTCCATAGGAGCAACCACATATGAAGCCAAAATGTTAGCCTCAGCAAGTTTCAAAAGAATGCTACTGATCATTTTTCATAGGTTTATTCCTGGCTCACGAAAAGACAGGGAATACTCATGAGGAAATCAATTGAACACTTTTTAAAAAAATCTCAACTCTGTTGTCCATCAATAGCTATATTGGCAAAATACATATCAAGGTAAGACAAATCATATCAGGAAAAGTAGCTTTTTAACATTTTTTCAGAATAATTAAACTGCACAAAATAGAAAATTTCTAAAAGCAAATGAAACTTCTGGTTAAATGTGGCATAAACCCACTAAGACAAAGTGAAATGAAACAGTGGTTAAGAGATCTGAACGTAATTTTGGAAGAGAAAGCTAACAGTAAAGTAGTGGCTCAGCAGAGGAAGCACAGAAGCCTGAGTGCCTGCAGACAGTTACCTGCTGAGAAGATAGCGGTGATATTTGTAACTCTAGAAAGGCTCAGGAATTGGAGGCCCAGCTACCTCTGAAAAGTGAGAGGCAACACAGAGCCGAAAACAGGAGATGGGCCAAAAGTCTCTGTAAAAAAAGTAGGCAGGCCCCAAGCATGCCCCTCAACCTAGACCAGTGGTTGACAAACTCTAGTCAACAGAGCCAAATATCAACAGAGCCAAATATCAACAGTGCAACGATTGAAATTTGAGAGCCAAATTTTTTAAACTTAAACTTCTTCTAATGCCACTTCTTCAAAATAGACTCGCCCAAGCCGTGGTATTTTGTGGAAGAGCCACATTCAAGGAGCCAGAGAGCTGCATGTGGCTTGAGAGCCACAGTTTGCCGACCACTGACTTAGACCAATAAGAGTGATCACCAGCCCCTACCCCTACAGCAGACTGTGTTTATTCTCTGGGGAGACTGAACCCAACAGCATCTGGACTTGGAACCACTGGGACCGTGGGAAGTGGAGTGAGGTACAAGACTGCATATAGGGCCACAAAGTACAACCTGCAAGCTGAACAATGCGACCCAAACCACTTGTTTCTGTCTGGTTCCCACCAGCAGACATCTGTGTACATCACTCACTGGGAGGAGGCATTAGGGGGCCCATTTTCCTCTGGTAAAACTAAATGGCCTCAGGTGTGAAAAAGGCAAAATTACAGAGATGGTAAATAGATCAGTGGTTGCCAGAGGGTTGGGGGGAGGAGGCTGAATAATCGGAGCACAGAGGCATTTTAGGGCAGTGAAACTATCCTGTGTTGTGCTGTAACTGTGAATACATGACCCAATACTTTGTCAAAACAATAAAAAATGTCTAAAAACCCACAGAACTTTACAGCACAAAAAAATGAACTTTTATGTATGTGAACTTCTAAAAGAATTATTTAGATCAGACTGACAAAAGAACCTAACTGTACTATAAATGTATGAAAAAGCCTCATTGAAGAGGATGGGAAGATGCTAACCTAACAATCTCCCTTCACCTTCTCACTCCTGCCTTTCTGCTCTCTCTGAAAAACAAGAGGGAAAATATCCTCAGGTGAGGATTAACAACAACAACAAAAATTAAAAAATAAATGTGTTTCTGAATCTTTTCTCAGATGTTTATTGTTACGCTTATTTTCAAAATGAAAAAACGAACTATCAAATAATAAAAACAAAAAACTATGATAAACAAAAAATTTCAATAGGTTAAACGATGAAGTTAGAGAAATTGCCAAGAAAGTAGTATGAAAGTCATGAGTGTAATTTCTAAATACTGATTTAACAAAAAAAGGAATAAGAGCAATGCCAAAAGGGAAATGGAGAAATGGAGGGACTTAATAAAACCAAATCCTGCCCGGCCAGGCGTGGTTCACAGGTTGAGCGCCAACCTATGAACCAGGAAGTCTCGGTCGAATTACAGTCAGGGCACATGCCTGGGTTGCAGGGGCGTGCAGGAGGCAGCCAATCAATGATTCTCTCTCTTCACTGATGTTCCTGTCTCTCCCCCTCTGAAATCAATAAAAATATATATTAAAAAAGATAAATCCTCACCTCATATATAGTAGGAAATCAGTAGCTAATGTCTTAAAATGACTCAGGACAGAGGAGGTGCATAATATGTAATTATTAAGGTAAATACTAGAAAAAAATTAATAAAGGAGTTGAAAGTGTGTCTCTGGTTTTTAAAGAGGTACATATTTTTATTTGAAAAGTCAGTTTTTTAAAAATGAGTTAACCTTGCTCTAGCGTGGTTGGTTGGAGCACCTGTACACTAAAAATTTGTGGACTAGATTCCCAATCAGGACACATACCTAGGTTGTGGGTTCAATCCCTAGTTGGGGAGCGTACAAGAGGCAACCAGTCAAGTGTTTCTCCCTCACATCAATGTTTTTGTCTTGACTATCTAAACATCAGTGACTATGTCCTTGGGTGAGGACAAAAAAATATACGTGGTACCTGGAGATACGAGTGCCCTAACATACGAGATTTTTGAGATACGAGCCAGAGCTGTCGAGCGAGCAATTTTTGCTTTGAAATATGAGCAACATTTGATATAGGAGTAATCTCGCGGGTCGGCCGGCTGCACACGACCCACCAGTTTACCACAACTCGCGTGTTTCACAGTTTCCCATGCCTCAAGGTTACAGAACGAATTAAACTCGTATCTGGAGGTACTACTGTATATACTTTTTAATGACAAGTTTATTTGGCTTATGTACATAGATCACAGATAAATTAATGTGCAGAAGTATGGGTTATGTGAGCTTTGTTTTGAATTTATATTATGCATTACTTTAAATAATCATATGCAGATGGACTTTTATAGATGTGATCAACATCCAGTGACTTGTCAATTTTAAAAGATGACAGTGAATGATAAACATGTTAAGAAAATGAAAGTGTAGCTATTAAAGAAATAAGGCACTTTATGAACATTTTTAATTACTTAAGGAATTTTTAAAAAAATGATTTCGACCTAATTACAAGCACCCGATAAAGAACATTTTCCAGCAGGGAATCCTCGAGTTCTGCACTTCACAGGTGTTGAGTGGCAGGCAGGTCAAAGTGGTCACTGGGCCACAAGCCTTTCCCACACCTCACGCAGCAGGGCCTTCCTAGGCGTGGAATGGGTGAGCACATAATAAAAACTTATGGATAGATAGAACTTGTTAAAGGAACAAGTTCAAAATCAACTCCTCTACAAAATTTGCCACAAGTAACTTTATGAAGTCAAGTGTTCAAAAGTCAATCTTACTTCAAGAACATTATTTTCTTCACTAGCATTTTTTTTGCACATAACGATAACTTCTGTTTATCATCTGTGTGGGACTGTCCCACTGTTAAAGTGGCCAGCTTTTAGAGAACAGCGACTACTCAGAAGCATGTTGATAACTGCTATTTCTGTTCACGTTTATGTATTTTATAGCTTTGAAACAGAGAATAACCTAATTCATTTATCATTTGCTCGTCTTTAGCAAATCACAACTTTTCATCATATCCTAATAGGTTGACTTGAGTTGGACACACATAGAATGACTGCATCTTACTTACAGACTCCTAGTTCTGAGCTTTAACAGACTTTGGTAATTTCTAATGATTCACAACAGACATTTTTCAAAAGATCCAGTTTCATTTTGTACATTTATACTCATCCACAAATAAAATATACAAAGCATTACAAGTCATTGATTTTACTCCTAACCACATCTGTACTAACCACATCTCATTAAATTAGCCAGATCTGTACCAATGAAACTGAGTTAGCATCTGAGTCTCAGTCCATGCTCCATGTTGATGTTCAACTGAATTCTCAATAATCAAAGCTTTCAAAACCTGTGAGAAAATTGCAAGAAAAAAAAAAAAAAGTTGTGTTTTAGAAAGGTTGAGGTCCAGCCAGTATGGGTTAATGTTTGAGCGTGACCAGGAGCTCATGGTTCGATTCCTGGTTGGCGCACATGCCCAGGATTCAGGCCGGATCCCCAGTAGGGGATATGCAGGAGGCAGCCAATCAATGATTCTCTCGTCATTGATGTTTCTCTCTCTCTCTCCCTCTCCCTTCTTCTCTGAAATCAGTAAATATATACATTTTTAAAAAGAAAGGAAGGCCGTTAGGGAAAGAAAAAAAAAAGTTGAGAACATGATCTGAGTGAAACATATGCCTGGGACTTAGCTGGCCCAGAAGCCCTCAAAGAAAAGAAAAATGATATGTCAAACATGGTGCAGAGACCAGGCTGTTTTCAAAGTGACAATTTTAAACTTTATAGTTAACTACTCAGAGCCACTTCAATTATATTATTCCTATTTGTTTCACCTGATTTTATCTTTCTTTAGTCTCTTCTGCCTAACCAGACTCTCCCTTCCCCACACAGGGAAAGGTGAAAAGTGAACTATCACTATTTCTATTCTTTAGCTCAGTATTCAAGCAGCCCTTTCCTTACAGTATCCCCACTTTCACTCCTCTTATCTGAGACTTCAGTAACATTTAACTTATCGAAGTTTGCAAGGGTCTTGCTTAAGTGTCTTCTGTGAATTACCAACTCTGGCCCCCAAAATGAAGTGGGAGAACTAACCCTCTAAGTGATGTGCCTCCTCTCTTAAGTACAAGACCAAATGGGTAAGAAGGGCCTATGTGTGCTATGGCGTAAGTCACAGGGAAGGCAAATTCTAGAAGCTAAAGTTGTCCAATGAAGAATATCTACCCTTCTGGACATTTCACGACTGTTTACCCACAAACAAGGGAGAAATATACTCAGTGTATCTGCTCAGCCTTTATTTCCAGAAAGGCAAAGATTAGAATAAAGATTGCCATCTCAATTAAATGAAACATCATATGAACTCCAGAATTACCAAAGAAAAAGCCAGAAGATAACTAATTTACCAAACTATTCTTGATCCATTTTTAGTGTAATCGCTAGTCTGAAGTCAGCCTGTTTAGCAGTCGCTTAAATTAGTTCAGTTCTTGGACAGAAACGTAAGTGGTCAAGTCACAGCCCAGAGTGAACCCAAACCTTCAGTTTCATATGTGAAACACTGCACATACACCAGGCTCTGTGCTAAATGGCATCTCATCACTTTTAACCTCCTGAACAACTCTGAGTAGGCATTACTGCCCATCTTCAGAGAGGACGGGTAATGATGAGAGAAGCTGAACTCAGGGCTGTCCAATGCCAAAGCCTATACCCTTAAAGCTCCTTTAATCAGGGTTGAAAACTGCGCTGGACAATAGAGGCCACTACGCATCAGACTGACCTCTGACACGGGAAGACTCTATCTAGAATAGTCCACTGCTACTACTTGTTACTCTTTCCTTACTCTACTTTAACCTAGCAGTTACCTCCAAAAGTACATCCATTCATGGAACAAAGACTGATTGTGCTTCTACTATATTTTGGCACTGAAAACATAGCAATGAACTACACACACAACCATCTCTACCCTCAGAGCTGTAGAGATATTTAACTTATTCCTATTTGACTCCATATCAAAATCTCCATATAACATATCTTGCTTACTGTATGTTTCCAGCACATAGAACAGCTACGATACGTGGTACAACAGACAGTAATTCCATCCATGACATCCTCAGCAATGGTGTAGAAAACTTGTCAAACAATTCACCAAATGGATTTTATTACCATGCAGTTCTTTTAGTGCATTGTCTTAGTGATATACTACAAAGTTCTATAAAATTTTAAATAAAATCTTTAAGACATTCCATATTTTTAAAATGTAAAAACAAACCCAGTTTATTCATCTTTAAGAGTTAATTTTTCTGGGCAAAGATAAAAACAAAAACCAGTAAGATAGCCTGAATACTGTAAGACAGTAAATGCAGATGAGAAAAAAAAAGAATTTTTAAATAGATATTTATTTGCAAAATAAAACTAATCTGAATCAGGTTCCTTCTTCTTTCTTCTTGACCCTTTGGAGGTAGTCCCAGGCTCTGTTTTGTCTTTGCCATGCTCAGTCTGCTGTGTCAGCCACTCCTTCTCCAGCTGTTTCAACATGTCTGCAGTGAGGAGTCCTTGCTGCACCAACCTGGAAGCCAGGGATTTCTCTTCCGCACGGGAGCTGGGTGGCTCAGCAGCTTTATACCCTAAAGTTTTGGTACCACGCATCCTTCTTGCTTGGCTCTTCAATGTTCCTGGCAAACGAGACCGGCTGTCTGCTGGCATGTTCTCCAAATTCAACAGCCTTTGTGCCTCTGAAATTTTAATCAGTTTGGTGATGTTGTGTACACCCTCTTGGATAATGCCATCTAGATCTTTCTGCAGGTCTCGAACAAGATTGGCATCTGGAAACATATCTATAAACCGGTAGCTGGGAAAAAGACATTCCATTATAGCAACAGCTCTTATCACACAGTTGCTGAACTATGATAATAAACTCAATGACGCAACTACATCCTGACACTGATGTTGCCTATGCAAAATCTGTTGTGTCTTTGTTCAACTCTCACTTCTGCCCCAACACACCTGAGGAGTACATTATTATAAGATGGGTCACCACTCCCCCCTGAAGTGATTCTAATATGCCTCCACGTGCGACATGCCCCCACTTTGAGTTACTGAGCTAGAGTGGTACAGCAGGCCCTCCAATAACATTGCTTTGTATAACACTGTATCATCACAACACTGATGAGATGCCATAGGAACTTAACTCTGGTTTATATTATACATCCTCTGGTAAAACTGGTTTTGTTACACATCCTTTTGCTTAAAGTCACAGGACCATTAAGGATTTTAATTGTACTTCTCAAATGTTAACATATAAATGAATCACCTGGGGAATCTAGTTAAAATGATTAAGTCTGATATTCTCTATTTCTAATAAGCTTCCACCCATTGAGTATAGCAAGGATCTAGCGGACCTTCTCACCTACTTATCTTAACTAGAATACTAAAAATGCGTTAAGTCATTTTTGGAATGGGGATTAACCAGGCTCAACTGCCTTTATGGACAATAAACATAATATAGAGCACCCTGCAAATATGTGCCTAATTTGAAAGAGCAAAAGACCATTTATAAAACATTTGATTTGTCCTATTACTTAAAAAAATTAGAACACATAAAGGAAATATTTGATACCTTAGCCACAGGTATAGATCCAAGACATCATGAATGGCTTCAAGATCCATGAGGTCTTTAATATTATTAGGTGGCTGTAATGGCCATTTAATATATCGGCGTAACCATGCAAAGGTCAAGGGCTCGTTCCTGCTATGCTGCCTGGCAAACTGAGAGAAGCAGAAGAAAAGGAATTAGAATTCACTTAAGCCTGTGATTAGAAAAAAAAGGAAGCACAACAAAATGTTAACTGTGATTGTGTTTCAATAGGCAGGATGCTTTCTTCTTTATACTTTTCTGTATTTTAAAGAACATTTAGTATTTTATAAAGGTAACTTTTTAAAAGATAGGGGAATGACAGCCTTCTTTTTACAAAATCAGTCCTCAGAGGCCATCAATGGCTCGTTTGAAGTTCAGTAATAATGGAGATCAAGGAAAAAATCTCTAGATTTCACATTCTCATCACTAAACAGAACACATAAGCAGCTGTTAAACTGTTCTTTCTCCTTATAAAATGCTTCTGCTTCATTAGAATAATTTGAAGAATGGTGTAAATGGGGTCAAGACATGGGCTCAAACTCCATCCATGTCAATCTGCAGCATTTAAGACTTTGTTCCATAAACATTAGTCTTACACTAGCTAACGCTAACAAATGCCGGCTCTAAGAAACTATTTCCCAGGTAAATACCTGGACAGGGAAGACTGCTATGACATAATAAGGGATAAAGAAAACAGCAAGTTGCAGAATCATTCATTATAGCATTTATGGGAAAACACACCCCCACAACAAAACTAGAATTCTTACATGTATACCTATGTAGGCAAATGCAAACAGAAAGGTCTACAAGATTACATACAAATTGATAATAGTTATGCCATAGAACTAAGATTGGAGGAAGTAGCCCAATTTATCTTAACTGTAATGTTTTAATTTTATGCAAAGAGAAAGTATTTATGTATTATTTATGTAATTTAAAAATAATTTTGAATTTAGAAAAAGAGTTAATGAAAACAGAGCTAATGTGTAGAATGCTAAGGTCTATAAAGAAATGGCAGTGAGCCAAACCGGTTTCGGCTCACTGCCATTTCTTTATAGAGCGTCGGCCTGAGGACTGAAAGGTCCCAGGTTCAATTCCAGTTGGGGGCATGTACCTTGGTTGCAGGCACATCCCCAGGTGGGAGGTGTGTAGGCGGCAGCTGACTGATGTCTCTCTCTCATCAATGTTTCTAACTCTCTATCCCTCTCCCTTCTCTCTGTAAAAAAAAATCAATAAAATACATATAAAAAAAAAAAAGAAAGAAAGAAATGGCAGTGGAATACAACTATGAGTCAGAAAAAGATTCAAAGAGACCTCTGGGTTTAGTGTGCTACAAGGGAGAGTACCAGAGAGAGCAAGGGCCCAGAGAGGTGAGAGGACACAGTGGCCACTGCCCTTCCCTGGCCCTCTGTTTTGGTAATTCTGTGCTCCTCAGAATTGTATCCCTACTCAAATGAGTGAAAAGAAAAGGAACCAGATCCCTGGCACCAAACTCATACAGGACAACATTCCCTGGCTCAATGTCTTATGGTTAAGAAAACTGAATACTATTGCTACTACTAAACTTCTGCCTCCCTTCCAAAAATATTACCCAAAACCAATAAGGAAAAGTGTATCATCAGGGAAAGACCTCCTTCCCTTGAAAAAAACTGTATTTAATTATTTTTGTTTTAGCTTCTTTACAAAGGCTACCACATAAGCCCAAATACAAAGCAAGGGCTCTCCTTTCCCCAAAAAATTATTTGTAAGAAAAAGAGAGTTACTTTAGATTTATGTTCTCACATATTATCTCATATTAAAGTATAGTCTCCAATTGTTTTGAGTAACAAAGTACTGTTTGGGGAAAACAACTCAAAATACCCTAAAGATGCAGGCTTACCTGTAACAGTGAAGAGCAGACAAAAGGCTGCTTCTTGTTGATAGGGGCTGTGCAGAACACATACCTCACTCGCAGGCTTAATGGAATATGCTGGATCAACTCTGCAGAAAACTTAAAATCATCCAGATTGCAGACAAAATACTGCCCATCAACTTGTGAAAAGTCTACAAAAATATCCTGGGGGAGAGAGGGAGAAGAGACATATTAAATTACTGGACTGCCTAACTGGGCATGAATAAAGTACTCAAATCTACAAATGACAGCCTCTTTAACCTATAACAGACTTCTAGAAAGGCCTGCTTTATTCATTGCCTCCTCAAGCTAATAATTCCTCCATAACCTTCCCAACCTAAAATACTCAGACAAAAATCCCAAACAATTTTTAAAGTTTTCACTTTTAACATAAACTTCATAAATACAACTTCACAAAAACAGCCTATCCATTCATGCCCATGAGGTTAACTAGTAATTACCTGACATATCAAGTTTTTATTTTTATTTTAAATTTTCTTTTTGAGAATTTTTATGAGTTTGAGCCAAAACTGATGACAGTTGCAGGGAAGCAAGGTTTTAAATGCTCCAATTTTTTATTTTTCAATTATAGTTGATATACAATATTTTATTAGTTTCAGGTGTGCAAACATGATTAGACTTAATAACTTATGAAGTGATCACCCTAATAAATCTAGTACACATCTGATACCATACATAGCTATTAAAACATTGATTAAATTCCCCATGCTGTAATATATATCCCATGACCATAATTTCCAATCTATACTTCTTAATCCCTTCATCTTTTTCACCAATTCCCCCAATCCCACTCCCATCTGGCAACCATCAAAATATTCTGTGTCTATGAGTCTATTTCTGTTCTACTTGTTTACTTATTTATTTTTAGATTTCCACATATAAGTGAAGTCATATAGCATTTGTCTTTCTCTTTCTGACTTATTTCACTCAGCAAAATACCTTCTAGGTCCATCCATTGTTGTTGCAGATGGCAAGATTTCATTCCTTTTTATGACTGAGTCATATTTCATTGTGCACATGCACCACTTCTTTATCTACTAATCTATCAATGGACACTTAGAATCAAAGGACAGATAAAGAGCTTCCCAGACAAGAAAAAGCTTAAGGAGATCATCATCACCAGACCAGTATTATAAGAAATGTTAAAGAGTCAAGAAGAAGAAAGAAAAAGAAAGCAAAGGGAGAAGAAGGAAAAAAAAATATATCAAGAATATAAATACAAATGGATTAAATGCTCCAATCAAAAGATGTATGGTAGCTGAATGGATAGCAAAAAACCCTCACATATGCTGCTATAAGAGACTCACTTCAGATAGAAAGACACATATACTCAAAACAAAGTGATGGGGAAATGACATTTCACAAAAATGGAAACAAACAAAAAGCTGGGGAAGCAATACTTATGCCAGACAAAATAGACTTTAAAACAAAGGTTATAACAAGAGACACAAAAAGATCCACTTTAAGGTACTGTATTTATGTGAAGAAACCCAAAACACTAAATCAAAAGACATGTGCATCCATGTCATATTCATTGCAGCACTGTTTACAATAATCAACATATCAACATTTTTAGAAGAGATTTACAGTGATTTCCTACTTACAATGAGATTAGAAAGTGTTGTATCAGGGAGATGGTAGGCAAACATTTCAATCTGTTCAGCAGTTGGATGAAGACCAGCTGCCTTTAATAAAGAAAAAATACAATCATAAGTTTATTTTTTTAAAATAATAAGAAGTTTTCCTAAGTTAATTCAAAATACAGTCTTGAGGAAAGAATTTGAGTAAAACAGAGAAAATCATCATCATTTTCTCATTTATTACCAATTAGGAAAGCTAATGAGATGATTTAATAAAACTAACCAATTATACCCCTGATTAGTCAATCTTTTATTCACATTTTACTTATACAGTGTCTGACATACATAAACACATGAAAAATGTCTAAACCGGAGGTCAGGTATCTCTTTAACTGTATATTGCAGTGTTATGAGATGCCTACGGGTAAGTATAAGCTAGGAGGGAAAAAGGGAATGGGAAAGAAGACAGAAGAGTGATATGAATCACGTCAAAGGAAGAGAATGAGCACAAGAAATGAGGGACTGTGCACAGGAGGAAAATGGTGTGTCATTATCAACTACACTCTCAACAAAAGCTACAGAAATTATTTCAACCTCAGCTTTCCTCTAGGAGCTTTTCCTTGCATTATCTCACATTCCCCTTTACTCAGGGCCACTGGAAAATGAAGAGCCACATTTAGAAAGATTTCCAGGCAACTTTAAATTGTAACAGGCTCAGTGGGTATGACTCAGTTGGTTGAGCATCAACCAGGAGGTCACAGTCGATTACCGGTTAGGGCACAAGCCAGGGTTTCAGGCTCCATCCCCAGAAAGAGGCACAAGGGAGGCATCCAACCGATGTTTCTCTCTCATCATCAATATTTCTCTCTCCCCTCTTCCTTCCTTTCTCTGAAATCAATAAAAACATATTTTTTAAAAATTGTAACAGGTTTAAAATATGTACACTTCTCTCATTAACTACACTTGTCCTTATTGGCTCAAAATTATGTTGCTTAGTGCTGTTTTTGCCCCGCACTCAAGGGTTTCTTCTACATTCAAGCTCCTGGCAAGTTTTCAGTCTGCTTACATAGCTGAGTGCCCACCTGAAGCAACTATGTCCCTACCTCCACCTGATGCTAGGTTAGAGGAAGATCGAAAGGAAAATTAGGTTCACTAACTTTTTAATCTGGATCTTTTACCCGCACACCATTCTCAACCAGCAGTCTCTATTCATCTCCAAAGCAATAAAGTAGGACTTTCTTTCTTAAATATATTTCTATTTATTTCAGAGAGGAAGGGAGAGGGAGAGATAGGAACATCAATGATAGAGAATCATTGACCGGCTGCCTTTTGCATGGCCCCCACTGGAGATTGAGCCTGCAACACAGGCATGTGCTCCATCCACTGAGGCAAACCAGCTAGGGGAATAGAGCTTTCTTGATGTAATTTTAATGGTATAAAATTTCTCTTTTATTTGTTACTGCGTGTCTGAGGCAAGAGTCTGGAGGGAGGGTGAAGGAAGGCATGACTGTCCTCCAAAGGGAATTAACCTTACCTTTATAGGATCAACAGGCTTACTCAAAATTTCCTTTAATAAACGGAGGTCTTCTCGATTCATTGTTGTAACCTCTCCTTCTTTGTATTTCGAACTGAACCTACCAGCTCTGCCAGCAATCTGCAAGGCTTGAGAAGTAGTGATTGGTTCTATTTCCTTCTCTCCCTTTTCATTGATACTGGGCTTTATAAGGGAATAAAAAATAATTCTTCTTATGTTCCTGAAATAGAGATAAAAGTGATCTCACAAACAACAAAACTCTCCATTACTTGGGTCACTGCAGAAATGCTCACTCAATTCTAGTTTAGGCCTACTTGCAATCTTGCCTGTTGTTTTCGAAATAAGAAAAAGGTTGGTTGGTAATTCTTTCTTCCCTTAAATAGTATTTTTCAACAACTGTGTAAATTTACTAAAATTTATCAACTTTTACTTTTATAGTGGGTGACCTGTATAGTATATAAATTACACCTCAATAAGGCTAGAGAAAGTAACATTTTTTGCAAATAAACCACATGTTCTCAAGCAACTTTTTTAAAAATATTTTTATACTTAAGAGAGGAAGGCAGAGAGAGAGATAGAAACAGCAATGATGAAAGAGAATCATTGATTGGTTGCCTCCTGCATGCCTAATGGGGATGGAGCCCGCAACCCGGGTACGGGCCCTTCACTGGAATCAAACCCGGAAACCTTCAGTGTGCAGGCTGATGCTCTATCCACTGAGCCAAACCAGCTAGGGCTCAAGCTGCTTTTAAAAATTGGTTATTAACAGTTTGAATCCGTGGTGGTTTGTTTTTTTTTTTGTTTGTTTGTTTTAAATTCATCCCTCAGAGAGGAATATTTAGGCTTAATACTATTACCCCTACAGATAACAAGCACAGTAGGCACTCACACAACTTTCTGACTAAGGAACTGAAAGTAAAGTAAGGTAATAGAACAGGAGAGCAGTGAAAGTCTGAGCAATGTGATACTTTCTTTTTACTCCCTTACCAGGTGTAAACAAGGCAAATCTCAGATCTATACAATAATACCCATTCTCCTAAATCAAAATGGTCATTCTAATGCCAATTAGAAAAATTGTAATTGTTATCTAACCCACTGAATATCCATGATTGTTAAAAACAAATCACTTACAAATTAAGTCCCATGCCAATTGCATCTGTAGCAACCAGGATTTTGCATGGATCATCAGGATCATTAAATTTTTTTGCTTGAGCAAGTTTGGTCCCTAAAATAAGAAGTTTGTGTTAAATCAGTGTTCTCAATCTTTTAGTGTATCACCCTAAGCGTATCTTGGAAACCCTCACCCTCTACTTTCTATTTTTATGGATAAAATTATTGTTTCAAAGTTATTTCTTTATAGCCTCAAAGAGCTACTTATCCTTTATTTCCACTCTTTTAAATATCCCCACATACAGCAACACAAGCTCACACCACACTAGCCTTCTCACTTCTGTTGAACACATGTAGTAACAGATTTCAGAATTACAATTTGAGGAATATTACTCAAGTTCATGGGTAATGATATTTCTGTAAGAAACGCTTTATTCAAAATTTAAAATAACAACAAATAATAAGAGCTAGAAATAATTAAAATATTTCTATCCCCATCAAGATAAACTAGAGAAGCATTTTTATATGACCTATAACAAATTGCTAATATATCAAGCATCTTAATTCAATATATTTTACTGTGTTTTCTATACATATTCAACATAAATGGCAAAAATAAGGTTTAATATTCTGTCACGATGAAAACCAATAATTACCAGGTGGGAGACTGCCATATATAACAGCTGATTCCAATCCCCGAATTTCAATCTGTCGACTCACAGAATAAATATCATTCTTGCTAAAACAGACAATGCAGTCCCCAGGCCGAAGGTTGTCTAAAGATTCTAATGCATGATCCAGCACAGAAATGGGTGTAAGCCTCTTATAGTTTCGAACCTTTAATAAAGATATGATATTGTAAAATAACACACCAAACTCTATTTCATATGACTAACAAGTGAAAAACTTGCTAAAAGCTAAAAACAAGGTCTGTTGTTTTTCAAAGGGAAATACAGAAAAGCATTCCTTTTAACATTCATTGCTATTTCTAAATTAACTAAATGCTAAACAATGTTTCATAAATTTTCAAAGCTCATATACATTTGATTTTTCTTCCCCAAACATTGATTTTAGAGAGAGAAACATCAATGTGAGAGAGATACATTAATTGGTTGCCTCCCGCACATGCTTTAAT
>PVJN01034545.1:12516-22795 GCA_004026805.1 Lasiurus borealis | reverse complement strand
ATTTTATCTCAATAGCATATTTCAGAATGTACCATGAAACTTGCTTCTTCACTCAAATCATGCTTTGAGATTTTTCCACGTTGCTACACATGCTCCATCCAGTCCACTACTTTTACAGCTTTAATAGGCATTTACTATGATTACTTTATTCTCCTGTTAAAGGACATTTAGGTTATCTCCAGTTTTCCACTATCATAGATAATGCTGAAATGGACTTCCTTGTATCCTTCTTCATGGGCACGTGAATGAAGGTTCTCTAGAGTATGTTGCTAAGAATGAATTTCTAGCAGGAAGGCCGTGTACATTTTAGGTTTTATTAGTGGATGCAACTTCACTGACTAGTTGAGCCATCTCCTCCTCCCAACTGCTGTGGATGTTGCCTGCTCATTACCCTTTCCCTGTCCATAGGAGGTAGGTGCTCCCCCTCCACTGCCATGGGATGTAGGCTCAGCCAGAGGCCAATGATGACTAGCTCTAACTCCTTACCTCCAATGGGACTCATTCAATGGCTACAATTCCTATTCCAGATCCCCTTTCAAGATGAGGCTAAATGTAATGTGCTCAGTCCACATCTCTGCTCACCTCCCTCCATCTTCTCTTTTTGAAGTCACTCCTTCACTAAACTCAGTCCCAGTTCCCAGGAGTCCCTCTGCTTCCAGGGAGCCTGGCCCAAGATGACTAATATTGTCAACATCTCTCCAAAAGATCTACACCAATGTCCACAATTAGGAGAGGTTTGAAGGCTGAGAAAGAGAAAGCCCTTCCAAGAAATGAAGTGGGGGAGAGAGGGAAGGCAAAGACACTGAGATGAAGAGCTTTGTGAATTCAACAAACTGAATGAAATCCAGTATGGCGGAAGCGTGGGGAGCAGAAGAAGGAGAAGGAACTTGTTGAGGTTGGAGATGTATGTAGGAGCTGACAAGTAGACCTCATAGGCTAGTTTTCTTTCTTTCTTTCTTTTTTTAATTGTTATGATAAGTTTTTTAAATGCTTTGGGCAAGAAATTGATAGGTTTGGCTCAGTGGGTAGAGCATTGGCCTGCCAAATAAAAGGTCCCAGGTTCAATTCCAGTCAAGGGCATGTACCTTGGTTGTGGGCACATTCCCAGTAGGGAGCATGCAGGAAGCAGCTGATTGATGTTTCTCTCTCAATATTTCTAGCTCTCTATCCCTCTCCATTCCTCTCTGTGAAAAATCAATAAAGTATTTTTTTAAATAAATTGATAGGGTTTGATTTAGACTAAGAAAATTCATCTGTGCATAGAGGCAATGATTTGGAAAAGGATAAGAAAAGCAGGGATTGGAGTATACACACAGCAAACAGAGTGGATTATAAAAATTTCAGTATTAGCACAGAAAGTAAGAATCACTATGGGATTTATAGCACAACACAAATGTGTATAAAACACAAGCATACAAAGACATGTATTATTCAAGCGCATACACCTATTTTTAAGTGGCTAACTTGATAGAGGAAGAAGAAGGTAATGGAGATTAGATGTAATAAAAGACAATAATATTAAGAAGGTATCTTCCAAGGGATGGTGGTGATGAAGTGTTATGAATTGAGGCATATGGTTAACTGAGCCCTGCACCAAGAAAACAAAAAACCCAAACCACAGCAACCACCCACTCCTTACCCATTATTTAACCCTTGATATAACATGAGTCCTTTTTATAACCAAATAAGTATTTCTTTATGTAAGCACAATAATGTATTTCACTTAGTTTTCTATTGATAGATGTTAGAGTAATTCCAAATTTTTATGATGACAATGTTGCCATAAATTTACTAGTACTCATATATTTTATTTTTTATCACTGTTGATTTAATTCCTATTGTTGTATAGCAAATCAGTGAGCTGGAGAAGACATCTTGATCAGCCAATTAGTTAGGAGTCATCTTTATTCCCGGCAGGTTCAGAACAAATTAATTCTGTCAAATTCTGAACACCCTGGGAAGGAAGGATTCTCTTTTTATATTCTTTTAAGTCCTTGTGTAACTTTTTTTACAGACAATTTGTAACCTTGAGTACATATCTATATAGACACCTGTAAGCTTGGATGAACAAACACTTGGCATGAGAATATGGGAGTTATTATTAGTATCAGCCCCTTTATACACCTAGCTTGCAAGGTCAGACAGTAAGTTTATCTTTTCTTTTTTCTTTTTTAATTAAATCTTTATTGTTCAGAGTATTACATTTGTTTCTCTTTTATTCCCTCCATAGCTCCCCTCCACCCGACTCCCAATCCTCCCTCTATCCTTACCTTCCCCACACTGACCTCATTCAGAAGTGTATGATTTTTGTCCAGTCTCTCCCTGCACCCCCCTCACCCTTTTCCCCCTGAGAATTGTCAGTCCACTCCCTTTCTATGTTCCTGATTCTATTATATTCACCAGTTTATTCAGTTTATCAGATTTTTAATTCACTTAATTTTTAGATTCACTTGTTGATAGATATTTATTTGTTGTTCATAATTTTTTTTAATATATTTTATTGATTTTTTACAGAGAGATAGAAAGTCAGAAACATAGATGAGAGAGAGACATTGATCTGCTGCCTCCTGCACTCCCCACAGTGGAGATGTGCCCGCAAGCAAGATACATGCCCCCGACCAGAATCGAACCTGGGACCTTCCAGTCTGCAAGCCGACGCTCTATCCACTGAGCCAAACCAGTCTTGGCCATAATTTTTATCTTTACCTTTTTCTTCTTCCTCTTCTTAAAGAGTACCTTTCAGCATTTCATATAATACTGGTTTGTTGTTGATGAACTTCTTTAATTTTTTCTTATCTGTGAAGCTCTTTATCTGCCCTTCAATTCTGAATGATAGCTTTGCTGGATAGAGTATTCTTGGTTGTAGGTTCTAGCTATTCATCACTTTGAATATTTCTTGCCACTCCCATCTGGTCTGCATAGTTTCTGTTGAGAAATCAGCTGACAATCGTATGGGTGCTCCCTTGCAGGTAATTAACTGTTTTTCTCTTGCTGCTTTTAATATTCTCTCTTTGTCTTTTGCTCTTGGTATTTTAATTATGATGTGTCTTGGTGTGGTGGTCCTCTTTGGATTCCTATTATTTGGGGTTCTGTGTGCTTTCTGGACTTGTCTTTTTCTTTCACCAGATATGAGAAGTTTTCATTCATTATTTCTTCAAAAAGGTTTTTGAGTATCTTGCTTTCTCTCTTCTTCTGGCACCCCCATAATTCTGATGTTGGTATGCTTAAGTTGTCCCAGAGACTCCTTACATCGTCTTCACAATTTTGAATTTTTTTTTCTCCTTGCTTTTCCACTTGAGTGTTTTCTGCTTCTTTATATTTCAAATTTTTGACTTGATTCTTATCTTCCTCTAGTCTGCTATTAGGTCTCTGTATAATATTTTTTATTTCAGTGAGTGTATGTTTACTTTCTAGTTGGTCCTTTTTCATCTCTAGTTGGTCCTTTTTCATCTCCTCTTGGGTCTCGCTAAATTTATCCATCTTTTCTAGGAAATACTTGAAAAAACTTAAAACCATTGTTTGAACTATATACCAGTTGTTTGTTTTCCTCCATTTCTTTTGTTTGTGATCTTTTCTTTTGTCTCTGCATTTTCACTATGCAAAGAGAACTTCTGTGCTAGAGTCAGTCTTATAATACAAGACTTGCAAAGCTGCAAAAGCCTCTCTGTTGAGGTTGGGTGGGATGGAGTCTCAGGGCTTAGTGGACCATCTTGCCTTCCTGTCAGGGTCTCACCTGTCTTTTGGTAATCCCTGGAGCCATCCCTGTGGAGACAATAAGCATCCGTTTTCTGCACGCAGTGGTGTGGCCGCCCCAGACTTCTGCCCTTTTGTGGATCCTCTATGCACTTGACCCTTTTCATAGTCCAAACTCCCCCTGTCTGAGTCTTGCCTGGACCTGGGGTTCAGTGCTGTAGGAAAAAGGGTTTAGTACAGTTGGGAGTCTCCGTCTCCCTCCTGCCAGAGGAAGCCAGCCAGGCACTCCGGTGCGTGCTCTCTCCACATACACGTCTCTGTACCCCAGCTTTTTGTACTCCTCTGAGTCTATGTGAGCCGCTCTCTTTCCTTCTTGTTGTAGGATTTCCACTCAGCCAACTTTCCTGTGGTTCTGGATGATGTCCATTCTGTCTTTTAGTTGTAGTTTTGAAATTGTTGTGTGAGGCAGCAGTTTGGGTGTTCACCTATGCCACCATCTTGGTTTCTCTCCCATCTCTTCTATTCAAGCAAAAAACAAAATTATTTTACAATCTAAATATTAAAGAGTTGACTTACAGATAAGAGACTAATAATAAGAGAGTAGTTCAAACAGCCCTTTCAAACAGCAGGAGTGCACCCAAGCCCTTCTGGGGTGTTGGGCATTCTTTTGTTTATCTATTCAGCTCCATTGTGGGCTAGTCTACTGAGAGAGTGTGAGTATGGATGTTTATCTGTCTTGGCATAATGATCTGCTCATTAACTGGTCTGTGTGATGCAAATGCAACTTTGTGCCTTCTGGCTGTACACAGGAGAGTATTTGTTATCTTTTTCTATTGTTTAATTTGTTTAAAGATAGGGAGGACCTGCTGTGATGTAATGCAAAAGTCTTTAGCAGCTGCTGAAATTTCTTTTTCTGAGTTTTTTGCTCTCTGTCAGAGAGGGAATTAGCCCTAATAAAAATTTCTCTATAATTTGGTATAAGTAAAAGTTTCAGTTTTCTCTGATTTGTGAATTTGCTATATTAAATTAAAATTTTAAGGCCCTAGGGTTAATTTAAAGATATAAATTGTGGCATTTCAAAGAACAAAGAACTTTTATTTATGGCTTTCTTATCTCTTTTGGTGGTCAGAAACTTATAGGGACAGGGCTTACAGCTCTCTAGGGCAGAGAGATTTACAGGCCCTGGCCCTGCTTGTGACATCATAGTCCAACATGAATCACTGGAGGCGGAACTAAGGCTGAAGTTATTATTAACTGTTTATGGACCCCATTAACCCTAGTTGTGTGTCTTATGTAGTATGTTGTCTTTGTGGTTATATGTTTTGTTTGACTTGCTGTTTTCAGTTATAAGCATCCTCATAGAGTACATAATCTAGTCTTTCCCTTCCTCCCTCATTCTGATTCTGATAGTACTGTAACTGGATTAAAGATCTCTTCTTTTAGGAGGCCATCCAGGCTTTTAGTTTGTAAGAAATCTCCCTACACACCCTTATCCTCATCTGCTATCTTTCCAGGCTGACTAAGAGTCATTTTTCTCCTCAGGTTAGACCTCAGCCTTCAAAGGGGAAGACTACTACAGCGGTAGTCTGTAGTTTTCTCTGAAATTCCCATTGTTTCTATTGCTCCCCTCGGTCAGAATTGTCTTCCTCTGACTCACAATAGGAAAAGGAGACAAGCAATTGGATTGGGGAACAGGAATGGTCAGTAGAATCAAAAGTTGATAAAAAGCGAAAGTTGAAAGATACTCTAGGAACTTAAAATAAAAAGGGAAAGTCTATGAAGAAAAACAACAATTACAGAAAGGAAAAAATATCCTTAAATGTAAAAGGCCTAAATATACAGGATCTCAGACCACTTTGTTTCAGGACAGGGTAAATGGTTGATGCAGAAAAGGAGGTGGAAGGTGTTGGCAGTTAATTATGAAGCAGGGAGAGAGATGTTTTTGTTGATTTTTACTGACTGCAGACCACTCTGCTGGCGCTGGGGTCTGGTCCAGGTGTCTTATCAGAACTTCACTAGATTCAAGGTCTCAAGTTTTCAGCAAGCATAATTAATCTAGCTGCCCTGGTGAAAAGTGGGGGACACAGGCATTTACCTAAATCTAGAGCTGCCCCGCTGCTGCCCAGTGGGTAATGAGCACTTTACAACAAGC
Organism: Lasiurus borealis; assembly: GCA_004026805.1. Taxonomy (NCBI): domain Eukaryota; kingdom Metazoa; phylum Chordata; class Mammalia; order Chiroptera; family Vespertilionidae; genus Lasiurus; species Lasiurus borealis. The sequence continues at coordinate 16,950 of PVJN01034545.1, read as the reverse complement.
AATACAAGACTTAGGACTTTGTCTTGCTGGTGACAATAGTTAACCCAAAGGCCAGTGACTGCTACTGGCCTTTGGGCATCCCCAGGAATAGAGCAGCAGGCCGGGAATCTGTGAAAGCAGCGGATAAATCTAGTGAAAGTTCCCGGTTTGCAGATGTGTTGAAAGGGTTCAGTACCTGTTGGTGCTGGAAGAGGAGGAACTGAGATATTTTTCCAGTGCACACTCTTGGGAGAGGCCTGGTCGCTGCTGTGCCACAAAGGGGACTGGTGGGAAGACAAGGGGCCTAATACCCAAGCCACTATCACAGAAGCACTTTGCAATATGAAAAGCTGTTTCTAATTGCAACTCTGGCAGCTTAAAGTCAAAGAGCAAAGGAAAGGCACTTTCCCTGGACCAGGGAGCTTTCAGGACTTTGAGATTTCCCAAGAGATGAGGAGTCTGACTGGCACAAACCCTATTGGGTTGGAAGAACCTAAGGCCACATGTTAAACTTATAAATTACGGCTTTCTAGGCAGATGTCCAAGCCCAGTTAAGTAGGGGTTAAGCTGTCTGTTACAGAAAAACAACTTTTCCCTTTGCCAGGATGAATTTTAGGGAAATTAGGCCATATTTGTGGCTAAAAAGAAGAACTGGCCATCATGCACAGCACTAATAGTGGCCTGCAGAAAACTGTATAATAGACTTAGATGATGCCTGTGTCTTCATGTACCTGACTTCAGAAAAACAATGACAATTTTTCTTTGAGTGGGAAGGTCAAGAATAGACTTTTGTCACCTCTCTAAGATATTTGTATAACCCTACCATGTGTCATATATGGTAGCAGAAGATATAACTACCTTAGGTGGCCACAGTGCCAATATTGTACTTCATTATGTTAATAATATTGCACTAACCTTACAGATTTGAGTGCAGTTGTCAAAAGGGCAGTTGCCCAAATGTACAAGAAAAATACCCATCTCGTTTTGGTCTCTATTGACAGACAGTTGGCAGTCCGCATACTGTCTTGCAGACCTGTGTGACCATATATATGTCAGGTGTGGCACAAACCTCAACTTTAGGAAACTGGGGAAGGCCTGTTTGAAACAGAGGGAAGTGGTAAGTACCAGCCTTTTGTTAAAGAAATTACTGAACTTGTGAGGTCCTGTGCCATGTGAGACCTTGTAAATCAATAAAGCTCCCTTAGTCCTTTCTCAGAGGGTATGTTACCCCTCCCAGAGACTATATCAACTTTTAAGGACAAGTCAAGTAGGGGACACTCTACTACTAGGACAGCTATAATTGTCTACTTTAATATAGATATATTTTGAATTTCTCCTTATCATTTGAAGACAGTTATATATTACTCTGAAGAATCCCTAGAAAGGACTAACAAGGAAAATCAGAAGATCTTAAAGCAGGTCAGTATATTTTCTCCTTATATAATTCCTCTGAAATTTGGCAATGCTTAATAAATCATGGCAATACATTTCTTTGCATAAATAAAGTAAGTCCAGTTTGCAATAGTGGTTTCATTTACTGGAAACTTTGAAGTATCATGTTTGAAAGAGCCCAGTCTGAACTCTGAAGACTTGAAGCCAATAAGAGTGCCAAGGAAAAGCCTGATATCCTGCTTGGGAACCCTGAAAATGGCTGGTGTTGGAGTGTCAGGCCCATGCCCTATCAGCGGAGCAATAAGGACACCTCTGCATCCCTGCAGAACCCCTAAGCACTCTAGGCTGCAATGAGTAGGAGAGCTACTGATATGGGCCTTAAAACATAGGACATGGGTCTAAGTGGAGTCACTGCAGGTGATGGATTCAGCTAACTCAGCAGATACTGCAGGCAAGGCCAGACAGCAGCTGGATGGCTTGGCTTCCTAGTCCTATGGGGCACACTAAAATTCAATCATGAAATTCTGGCAAAGGTAGTTAGTTACCATTCTTGTTGTGTTTATGCAAACAATCAGGCCAAATTAAATACAATAGGTAAATTGGTCTTGATTTGGCTCTTTTAATAAACATAGAGGTAATTTTAAGAAAAAAAAAAAACAACTTCTATTTCAATAGAGGTTATTAAAACTGAAATGTTTTCTTTCCCTTCCACTGGACCATTTGTTACAGTTTGTCTCTGCCTGGTCACAAGCCCACCTCCTTCTGTGCCCAGGCCTCATCGTCCCTCTGACAGACAGCAAGGATCTCTTAGCTCTGAGGAAAACTCCCTCCCTTTCAGCATGAAGCAGCTACAGAAGAAATTTAACATCCATTTTTCCTAAAAGAATTCAGAGCCAAGATCCTTGAGGTAATATATTAGGCAGTTAGACAGACATAATCAGAGCAAGGACAATGGGCCACCTAGTGTTACCAGATCTAACTAAATCTTTCCATCTCTATATTTGTGAGATAAGAGGCATAGCCAAAGGGGTATTCTTCCAAATTCTCAGCCCTTAGAAAATGCCAGTAGCCTTTTTGTCCAAAAGACTTGACCCCTTTATATTTGGATAACATACTTGTCTCCAGGCGGTAGCAGCCACAGCTATTCTTATTGAAAAAGCAAATAAGTTAACTCTAGGGCAGTAACTAATCCTAACTGCCCCACATGAGGTAGAGGCTTTACTCCAGAACACACTAGAGTACTGGATGTCAAACACTCGAGTCACCCAGTTTTAGGCTCTTTGGTAGACAAAAGAAAAGTCAGTAACAATTTATACCGAGAGCAGGTATGCATTTACAATGGCCCATGTACATAGTGCTATTTACAAGGTCTCCACTGAAGCAAGAGGGAACTGGGTCACAGATGAAGCTGCCCAGGAGGCTGCCCTAAAACCAGTGGGGCCTCTATAGATTCTAGTGTCTCTTCTAGACCCTGATCTACCCAATCTAGAAAAGCTGAAATCCATAACCACTCTTTATTAAAGTTCTTACAGACTTTACAGAAGCACATCTGAGATGCTCTGCCTATACCAACTTCTTATCCAATTCATCTCTTCCATCCTGGTGACTTTGTTTGGGTAAAGAAATTTGCAACCTAAGGACTGACTCCTACCTGGAAAGGACCACCTCCACAGCAATCAAGGTCAACAGAATCCCAATGTGGCTTCATCACACCGGTTTAAGACAGCCCAGGAAAAATAGAGTCCAGGACTTTTCAGATTCTCTAAAGATTATTTCTGGCCCTCATTTTGGGCCCTTAACATATAAGTAGGCCCACTAACTTTATTAGGCAGAATATTAAAAGTATAGTCCTCAGGGATAAATATAACACCCTTCTTGACAATGACGAAGAGTCAATGATTTGACTCATGTACATAAAACCAGTGGGAAATGCAGCATCCATCTTATATAAAAACTGCTGTTTGAAATTTTAATCTTGCTACTTGGCTTCTTTAAATGTTTGTTTGCTTAAATAATAAAGAAAATGAGACTATTCCCACTCCAGAGAGGCCATTAAACCTTCCCTGGGATAAAATTATCAGTGCTGGCACCAGTCCAGGCCTTTGGTTGAGGTCTGAAGGCCCCAGCACATAGGGGCTTTTTAAGAATTTGCAAAAGGGGTAGGAAACATCCCATATTTGGGAGACAAAGAAGGCAAAAACATAAAAATAGAGAAAATTCCTGCATGTTGAGCCCAGAATTTGAGAGACATTCTTTTCTTGACCCACATGTAATAAATGTAATTCCAAACTCTCTGAGCATTGTTTGATTATTCCTGTTCTCTGTAACATTACTGTGGCTCTTCATTTCATTGCCCTTGCAACAACTCCATTCTTCACTCAAAACAAAACTCACAAGCATATCAGCATATTCCTAAACAGGAGTGGTGGTAGAAGCAGTAGACAGGAAGGAGATAAAAGGGAGATTCAATCTCTACTTACGTTCAACCTGCCCTGTACACTGCCTAGAAAAGGGATAGTAACAGATAACATACAGATAAAAAGATGCATCATTGGAAGGTGGCAATTGGGAAGGAAGAGCAATTCTTTATAGATGATGCAGGGGAGCCAACACTGACCTAGACTTTGAAACAGCTGAATTGATAAGTTTCACTTCATTCCATTGTTAATGACCAGTGCCTATTAGACACCTCATATGGGGTTCTGTGGGAACCTCTTTCCACGTCCCGCATGGTTCAGGGTTCCTGGGTCAGGGTTCGGGTTCTGAAGGAGGCCGCACGCAAACGAAATGAGAGACTAGAAAATATTAATTTTGAGATATTGGGGGACCAGGCTGGAGCCTTCCTCTAGTGGGAAGGACTGCCCTTTGCTCTGGCCTTTTTCTCCCTTTTATTAAGGCTTTGGGACACACCCCTAGCCTTTAGGCAGGAAATAACAGAAATTAACATGATACAAACAGATAGTTTCAACTAAACAATGAGTAATCAGCTCTGACCTTTCAGAGCAATTAAGGTTTGCCAGCCTTCTGGCCTTCCGTTTACATCCACCTAGTGAGAACAATTAC
>PVJN01034545.1:0-12416 GCA_004026805.1 Lasiurus borealis | reverse complement strand
TTCCAAACATGAATCAGGAGCTCATGATGGACAGAGGAGAAGACCACATTATGGAGGATTTGGGGATGGCTTCCTTAATGTGGTGACAGCTGAGCTAAGATTAAGGAATGCTGATGAATGCAGTAAAAGTAGCCAGGGGAAAAAGTGTTCACTCTGAGAGGGGAGGAAACATAGTTAGAGGTAATATTCCCATTGGCCCTGAACAGCACCCCTTGGGTGTTTGTGGAAGTCACCTCACCATTCTAAGTGTCTTCTTCTCCCCTGTAAACTAAGAACAACAGCATTGTGTCACTCGGAGGACAGCTGTGAGGATTAAATGAGATAATGTGCAGAAGCCCTTAGAAAAGGCCTAACCCATAGTCAGTGTAGCTGTTATGCAGCAGAACAGCTGGACAAAAAGACAATGAGGGTAGGAACACCCAAAGTGAGTAGAGACTGTCCCAGCTGAGTGTAACTGGTGACCAAGCCACAGCAAGCCCTGTGGCTGAGGACAACATAGTGGGGGATAGGCCACCAATGCTTTGTTGAAGAGCTTGGAATATATTGTGTAGGCAGTGAGATACCACTGAATGTTCACTATTTTTAACTTTTATTGTTTTTATTAAACCAAAAATATGCTTTATTTTAGAAATATTCAAGTAAAAATAAGCCAAAAAATAATTACCTGTATTTAAATTTTAAACTTTGATCTCAGCTAAATCAAATTACCGTATTCAAATTATTTTGAAACTTGCTTTTTTACAGAATAATAAATATCCGGCTGTATTACAACTTAATGCTGAAGCAGTAGTTAACTATGCAATTCAATAAATCTATCAAATTCATTTAATGTGTTTCTCAGAATTCAATATAAATTTGCTTCCAGTTTTTTCCCATTGTTTGCAACATCATAGTAAATGTCTTAAGTTTTGTTCACTTACCTGATTGTTTCCTTTGGCAAAATTGGTGAAGTGCATTTGCTGGGCCAAAAGTTTTCATTGTTCAGTGTTGGTCTGTTTTTTCAAATACAACCTCTACAAGTCCACCCCTACATTTTCACCTGGAGAGGGACACAAACTGCGGTTTTTATTTTATTTGGGGTTTTTTTGCCTGGTAAGTTTCAAAAAGGAGAGAAAGCTGTGGGAACTCTTAACTGCAATAGGCAAAAGCAAAGGTAACATTGGGTTTCTTTAGCAACACAGGCTGGTTAACATTCTACTAAAAATAGAGGTATTCTTTCTCTCTTTTAGATCATCATGGAAATAGCTGCCTGGAAGTTAATTCAGAGTTCCAACTGACACTCAGAAATGGGAGCAGTCCTTTGTGAGCTGGCTCCCAGCTGTTTTTGTTGTTATTAATTCTCATTGGAGGATATTTTTCCATTGATGTTTAGAGAGAGTGAATGGGAGAGGGAGAAGAAGAGGGAGAGGGAGATAGGAAGAGGGGGAGAGAGGGAGAGAGAGGGAGGGGGAGAGAGAGAGAGAGAGAGAGAGAGAGACTGTTGTACAGCAAATCAGTGAGCTGGACAAGATACATTAAATGGGCCAATTAGTTAGGAGTCATCTTTATTGCATGTTAGGTTCAGAACAGATTACCTCTGTCAAATTCTGAACACCCAAAGGAGGAAGCATTCTCTTTTTATATCTTTTTGGGTCCTTGTGTAAGTTATTTTTACAGACAATTTACAACCTTGAGTATATATCATATTTATACAGACACCTGTAACATTGAGTACATATTATATCTATACAAACACCTGTAACCTTGAGTATCATACCTATACAGGCACCTGGCATCAATATCAGTGTATCAGTTAGATGGCTATCTTGCAAGGTCAGACAATTTTATCTTTTCTATTCAAGCTAAAAACAAAGTTATTTTACATTCTGAAAATAACAGAGTTTCCTACAGAATAAGTGACTAAGAATAAAAGAATAGTTCAAATGGCAATTTTGCCAAAGGATGGTCCACTATGCTTCAACATATCAATTGGTTGTATCCCACACATGCCCCAACCAGAGCCAGGGATCCAGTCTGCCTGCAAGCAAGGTACATGCCTTTGCCTGGAATTTAACTTAAGATCCTTCAATCCATGGACTCCCAGCTATTAACAGGCTATCTGCTAGGTCTCTTTATCTGACTCTCCAGCTGCTCTAATTTAATTGAGAACATCCAAAATTTTTTTTCTGGTCTAATTTAAAAAATTTTATTAAACTAACGAAATCATATGTCCACATACAACTATCATCTCTGTGACCAGGCTAGTGAGATGTGCTGATACCTGCATTCTGGGTCCCTGAATCACACTCCCCAGAACCAGCTGGATGTGAAAATTGACAGCTGTTAAAAAGGGGGAAATGGAAGTCATGTTCACCACAGGCCATTGTCAAATAAAATATTGTCATAGAAAAGCTTGGAAGTCCTTACTCTCATTCTTACAAGAAGAAAAAATGTTAGCAATCCAGAAAAAAAGGAATTCCTTTTAGATCCATGATCATTGAAGTTCCATGACTCTGTGTGGGAGCCCCTTTCCACGTCCCGCATGGTTCAGGGTTCCTGGGTCAGGGTTCGGATTCTGATGGAGGCCACACGCAAACGAAATGAGAGACTAGAAAATATTAATTTGGCTATATTGGGGGGCCAAGCAGGAGCCTTCCTCTAGTGCAGTAGTTCTCAATCTTCCTAATGCCGGGACCCTTTAATAAAATTCCTCATGTTGTGGCGACCCCCAACCATAAAATTATTTTCATTGCTACTTCATAACTGTAATTTTGCTACTGTTATGAATTGTAATGTAAATATCTGATGTGCAGAATGTATTTTCGTTGTTACAAATTGAATATAATTAAAGCATAGTGATTAATCACAAAAACAATATGTAATTGTATATTGTGAAATATTTATTTCTAATTACAAATAAATGAAATTTTGTCTTGAATCGTGGTGTAGCATGGGTAACAGTCTTCATATGACAACAGTAAACTACATTGCTACATTTTGCTACACCAAGGAGCAGTGTGTTAGTTCCTAAGACCATGGGAAATAGCTGTTTTCCAATAGTCTTAGGCGACCCCAAAGGGGTCAAGACCCACAGGTTGAGAACCACTGCTCTAGTGGAAAGGACTACCACTTGCTCTGGCCTTTCTCTCCCTTTTATTAAGGCTTTGGGACACACCCTTAGCCTTTAGGCAGGAAATAACAAAAACAGAAATTAACATGAAACAAACAGGTAGAGGTTGCTTCAGCTAACAATGTTTTCAACTAAACAGTGAGTAATTAGCTCTGATCTTTCATAGCAATTAAGGTTGACCAGCCTTCTGGTTTCCTGTTTACACCCATTTAGTGAAAACAATGTTTGGTTTCCGACATCTCCCCCATTTTCTTTCCTTTAAAAAATCTTGCATCTGCAGACTAGAAATAAATATTAAGAACAAAAAATAAGACAAGCAACAATGGCTATGCTAAGAGGTAAATGAATAAGTCTGGAGTAAGTTTCTTTCTGGGCCAACAGTCCTTTGAGTCCCAGTTTTTTGAGTGTACATGTTAGCAATGATATTTCATTTCTGGATGGTGGACAAATGGTGGCAATGCAGGTCCGACCCTCTCTGGTTTGGTCCTGTGCAACCTGCATCGATGCACAGTTGCTGAATGCTAGGATGGCAAGGTGTCGTCAGCATTTTTCATCTCTGGACTGTTTCTCCTCTTGTGTTCATAGCTGGAGCATTCTCTGTTGTAGGAATTCACATGGTCTTGGAGCTGTTTTTCTGAAAATATACAAACATTCTTAACCAAAAGTTAGTAAAGGAATTTTTTCTATAAATTTGACTTTAGATCCTTTTTATTTTTGCCCAAATGATTTTCCTTTGGCTTATTTTAATAATATGTATGTTTTTCAGTTGGAAATCACAAATTCTTTTTTTAATTAGGCCAATAAAGAACATATTTTGGATTCCTAATTAGATAAATTTTATTTTCTCCCAATTTAAATTGCATTTAGCTGAAAACCTTGATTAATAACAAAAAATCTTCTCCTTTTGGTTCCTTTACGCCATTTTTTTCTTAAAAAATAAAGACCAGCTCTGTTTTTTTTGTTTTCTGCAGCTTTTGCAGAGAGATTCCAGCTTAAAACCCTGTCTACTATATCCAGAAAGGTGGACAATTGCACACATTTCTTTTTAAGCTGGGCTTCTCTCCTCACGAGTACAGAAATTCCAGACACATCTCTAAATATTTAAAACTTTTTCATGGTGAGAAAGGAGACTTTAGATTAGTATACTGGGAGAGTGGACTTTCATACTGGATTGCCACAGTGTCTCTCCTTCCCCCACATCCTACTTACTTCAGGGGAAAGCATCAGTAACAGATCTGGCCGAATTTCTTTTCACGCTTAAAAGATAAAGACAGATCTTAAATTTTTTCTTTCTTTTTCGCTTTCCAAAATAATAACTAGCACCTAATTTGGCCAAGATTTGCATTTCCCTGTGAGTTCTCATATAATTTTTAAACGAAACCTTAAGTAATCTCATTTCAGGAGAGCAGAGAGCCTTGCCACCTTTGAATTTCTCCCCACCAGAGGCGGTTTCAGCAGTGGAGTTTCACTGGTTACAGATTTCAGATTCCAAATGCAAACTAAGATTTTAATGTGAACAAGAAACCACATTATTTTAAGCATGCAAACCAAAACTCTATAATAAAGTTTACTTTATATTTATAACCTAATTCTTCCCCAATAGCCTGGCTGCAAAAGACTTTCCCACCCTACTTACAGATCAAGACTCTGTAGTTAATCCGTGGGCTTTGCATACATTGAATTCCCCTCACCTTTTCCTAGGTGAATCTTCCCTCACCATTTTCCTTGGTGAATTTTCCTTCCTTAGCTTTTAGGCAAAAAATACCTTCTCCTCCAGATGTCTCTCGGTTAGGTGCCAGATGTGGGAGCCCCTTTCCACTTCCCGTGTGGTTCAGGGTTCCCGGTTCAGGATTTGGGTTCTGATGGAGGCCGCATGCAAACGAAATGAGAGAATAGAAAATATTAATTTGGCAATATTGGGGGGCCAGGCGGGAGCCTTCCTCTAGTGAAAAGGACTACCCTTGCTCTGGCCTTTCTCTCCTTTTATTAAGGCTTTGGGACACACCCCTAGCCTTTAGGCAGGAAATAACAAAACAGAAATGAACATGAAACAAATAGGTAGAGGATGTTTCAGCTAACAATGTTTTCAACTAAACAGTGAGTTGATTAGCTCTGATCTTTCAGAGCAATTAAGGTTGACCAGCCTTATGGTTTCCTGTTTACATCCATTTAGTGAGAACAATGTTTGGTTTCTGACAACTCTGAAATTGACATTTGCTGCTGCAAAGCACTGAGATTTAGGGTTTTATTGGCACAATACAACCTAGCCTATCTTCCTGACTAGATGGAAAACATCCTTTCCACTTAAAATGAGACACAAAATAAAAAAGCATGATGAGAAGAAAGATTTGACCACATAAAATAATACATCTTTTTAGCCAAATATACATCTATTAAATTGAGGCAAGCTAGAGAAACATTTACAAGTTACATATCAAAAAGCTGATATCCATTGTTAACTAAACTTTTTGGTCTTGGAGGAGAGGCAGAACATAGGAAACAATTTCTAATAAAAAAAAAAAAGCACTCTTAAGCACTCTTGAGGGTTAGAATGAATGTTCAAGGGGAAGCATGCCAAGGGCTGGGGGGTAATAGATTGCCCTTTGGGGTAATAGGTAAGATGAGTCAGCAGGGAAGTACTAAATGCTCAGAGGCTAATGAAGTGGAAAAAATGGCAGTGGTAATGCTTTGGGTTCCATCCTAGGAAATAGTTTATCCAGAATACTGTAACCAAAGGTAGTTAAACGTGAAGAACCATGGAGAGATGGTCTGCTCCTGGGTCCTTATGGAGTAGGTAGAAACAAGTCTGCCCATAGAAAGGAAGTCTCCAAGGTGACAGAACAGCGGTTACAGCCCACATGCCTGGTTTTTCCTTCAGGAGAATTTTGCCTGTGAGCGAGCTCATTCTCTCCAACTCCACAGTGTCTGCAGAACCAGGAGTGAGGAAGGTGACCCACTTCCCCTCTGCTCATCAGACCATATGGGCAGGCACTGCCCACATAGGCAGGACGCTGGTGACTTTGATGGCCCAAGGCTGCTGTGGTGGATAATCTAGCACCAAAATACATCTTCCCTCCCTCTCCCCATGTCAGTCCTCCCCTGACCTTCTAAGGTTGTCAGCTAGCCAGAGGAAGGACTTTCCAGACAACTTTGCATCATTATTCTTATGGTAAAACTCAAACATTTTTTTCTGCTGGAAAGGGTGGGAGCTAACAATAACATCAAATTTGCTATTTATTACATGGCCACAGCTAAAGGGAAATCATTCCACAGTATGAATTTTGTTCTTATCTCCCATTCCTGCTCATTTTTCATTTTCTCCACGTCCATCTTTGACCTCAACATTTCTTAGTCATCTTGCTTGATACTCCTAATTCTCCCATCCTTTTTTTTTTATTTTAAACTCCCATTTTCTTACGTACTTTCCCTATTTGCTATCTTTCTTTCTAGGTTCAGTCCTGAAATTTTTTCCTATGTTCTAGGAAACAGTTCATCCAGAATATTGTAACCAAAGGCAGTTAAATGTGAAGAACCATGGAGAGATGGTCTGCTCCTGGGTCCTTATGGAGTAGGTAGAAACAAGTCTACCCACAGAAAGGAAGTCTTCAAGGTCACAGAGCAGCCGTTACAGCCCACATGTCTGGTTTTTTCTTCAGGAGAATTTTGCCTGTGAGCGAGCTCATTCTCTCCAACTTCACAGTGTCTGTAGAACGACTTCCCTTTAGCTGTGGCCATGAAATAAATAGCAAATTTGATGTTATTGTTAGCCCCCACCTTCCCAACAGGAAAAAAAATGTTTAATTTTACTAAAAGAATAATGATGCAAAGTTGTCTGGAAAGTCCTTCCTCTGGCTAGTTGACAACCTTAGAAGGTCAGGGGAGGACTGACTTGGGGGAGGGAGGGAAGATGTGTGTTGGTGCTAGCTTATCCTCCACAGCCGCCCTGGGCCATCAAAGACACCAGCCTCCTGCCTTTGTGGGCAGAAGCTGCCCATACGGTCTGATGAGCAAAAGGGGAAGTGGGTCACCTTCCTGACTCTTGGTTCTGCAGACACTGTGGAGTTGGAGAGAATGAGCCCGCTCACAGGCAAAATTCTTCTGAAGGAAAACTAGGCATGTGAACTGTAACCGCTGCTCTGTGACCTTGGAGACTTCCTTTCTATGGGCAGACTTGTTTCTACCTACTCCATAAGGACTCAGAAGCAGACCATCTCTCCATGGCTCTTTACATTTAACTACCTTTGGTTACTATATTCTGGATGAACTGTTTCTTAAGGCAATATTTTGGGAGCATTACTACTGCCATTTTTTCCACTTCATTAGCCTCTGAGCATTTAGTACTGCCCTGCTGACTCATCTTACCTATTACCCAAAGGGTAATCTATTACCTCCCCCCCCCAGGCCTTAGCGTGCTTCCCTTTTGCTCACCATCCTATCCCATCCCTCCTTATATCCTCACCTCATCTTCATGCCTTCACACCCAATTCAGTCCCACTGCTCACTCTCATGTCTTTTTCCCCATCCCATTTCAGTTCATTCTTCCAGTTTTTTGGCTCCAAGAAGAGATCACTGAGCAGATGAGCTCCAGGTGTAGCCCTGGGACAGTTTTAGGAGTGATACAGCTGAGGGACATCACAGTAGAATGGCCAGGACAGGGTAAGTAGTCTTGTAATGGAGGTTGGAGAAAAGAGACAAATCAGGAATGGATGAGCTGAGGCTGGATGAACACCAAGAAGGGGAAATTCTCTGGGTTGGAGTGGCACTTTTTTACTAATCCTGAAAGTAAATTCAGAAAGAAGCATCACTCCCAGGGACTACATCGTGGATATTTTCTGAACTAGGAAGTTTGGAAAAGAAAAGTAAGACTTTGGAGGAGAAGGTTATGTTGGACATTCTACATTGAAAACTCTTGGTATCTGTTTGGAGCATAAATGCTTTATTCTTTCAAAGGCTTTACCATATATGTAAGGAAGATGACTCAATTAGAGAGAAAATATGGCAGAGGGGGGAGATGAAGCATATCTTTTTTCACCTAAAGATATGTCATTTATTTGTTAATGTAGCTTTTATTTAATAGGCTATTTCTCTCTCCAGGCCCTAACTGTCCCCTAGTCATCCTAAGGGATTTCTATGTCAATTAAAAGAAGGAACTGATTTTCTTGTAGGTGAAAGGTGAACAGTAGAATAGGATATTTCTTGGCACTGGTTTAAAACAGCTTTCTACACTCTTTTCTAGAAGGAACCTCACATTTCCCACAAGAACAATTTCACAGTGATATTATAGGTGATTAAGGAATGATTAAGCAAATAATCTGTCCTTGCTGCCCAGAACTACTTGGCTTCCAAGGCTTCAACTATACCTGGAAAGTGAGCATAGCTAGAAACAAGGTAACAACTTGCCAGGGACACTTGCTTTGCAGATCCTAACCTCATGTCTACTTATCTTTCTCTATAGTATATATCACTACATGATCTATCATATATGATGCTCCTTTATTTCATTTCTTTCTTTCTCCCTTCATTAGAATGTGAGTTGCATGAGTGTACATACTTTGTCTATTTTGTTCACCAGTGCCCTAGAAGAGCATTTGGTTCATAGAAACAATTCAATACATGTTTATTGGATGAATAAATTATGCAGAGTTTCTTTGCAGGACAAACACATCTCACAAAATTTTTCAACATGAGGATCTATAAGTGAATGGTTCATAATCATTTCTCTAGTTACTGACTTCATGGGAAATTTTCCTCAACCCAAAAAAAGGCAGAAAAGGAGAGACTCTGTCACCCCTCAGGTCAGCAACCACCTCCCCACAAGGACCTGCCACAGGGTACCCTGAACATCAGGGTTTCTAAGGCTGTAGATAAGTGGGTTCAACATGGGGTTGATAACTGTGTTGAAAATCCCAACCACTTTATCCTTGTCTGAAGCCTCCTCTATACCCAGATGCATGTGGTTGAAAATACTGGTTCCATAGAAGAGGCAAACCACAGTGAGATGGGAGCCACATGTGAAGAAGGCTTTCTTCCTGCCCTCCACTAAGCTGATTCTTAGAATTGCAGCTTCCACTTGAATGTAGAAGGTAATTATGAGAACCACAGGTAGACCTGTCATAAGGAAACCCAGATCAAAGAGCAGCAGCTTATTGAGTTGGGTACTAGAGCAAGAAAGCTGAAAGAGCTATGAGAGATCACAGTAGAAGTGATTGATCTCATTGGGACCACAGAAGTTGAGTGTAGTTAGGGCAATAGTGTGGGTCAACACATTGGTGAGGGCACATACCCAGGATACAGCCACCAATATCCACTGGACTGAATGGCTCATGAGGGCGCTATAGGTAAAGGGCTGGCAGATGGTCAAGAATTGTCATAGGCTGTGGCTGTCAATAGAAAGCAGTCCACATAAGCCAACTGATAGAAGAAGAAAGCTGTATGAAGCAGGATCCATAAGGAACTGCACACTTGTGGGAACAGTGACAGTGATGCACCCAACGTCCAGCACTGATAGGTTCCCCAGGAAGAAGTACATGAGGGTGTGGAGTTTGGGCTCTACCAAGATGGCAGCCAGGATGCTGAGGTCGCCCCTAACTGTGAGCAAGTAGGCAAAGAGGAAGAGCACAAAGACCACAGACTGCAGCTTCTCTGTTTCAACAGGGCCCAGCAGAATGAACTCAGTAATAGCATTTCCATTGGTCGCAGCTTCTGGATCCATGAGTCCCTCTACGGGGATGTCCCGGGTGTGGAAGCATCAGTCCACCTTATGTATTTACTCAACATAAATGTTTTGAACCAACTATGTTCACAACTCCCTGATAAGTTCCCAGTGCTCCAGCTGATGATTTCACACTCCTCACTAGCTCACTCACTGACCTCCCACAACTTCAAAGCCTCTATCCTACTCTCACCTGAAATGCCCTAAACCCCTATTCCCTGTATCCCCTGTCCCTCCATACTCTCTTTATTTTTTTTAATATATTTTATTGATTTTTTTACAGAGAGGAAAGGAGATAAATAGAGAGTTAGCAACATGGATTCAACTAGCTGCCTCTTGCACACTCTCTACTGGAGATATGCCCACAATCAAGGTGCATGCCCTTGACCAGAATCAAACCTGGGACCCTTCAGTCACAGGTTGACACTCTATCCACTGAGGCAAACCAGTTAGGACTCATACTCTTTTTATTGAAAGGGCCAAAATACTTGGGAAAATACATTAAGATAAACACAGAATTCCTCTTTGATATACTAAGATTAAGATGGAATTTTCCCATTTTACTCTGAGGGATTATTCCAAGCCAATAAGCAGATTTTAAAATAAAAATGTAATGATATTCCCAGTAAAACTAAGTGGTATTTTAACATATAACTTAGTTTGAAGGATTTTAGAAAAAATGAAGATGAAGCAAAGATATGGCAAGAATCAAGGAGACAAACCCCATCATTGTGGACATCAGACACTAGCCAAGTACATTTTCCCAAGGTAAGAGACATTCTCTGAAATATAAATTCAAAATCTCTTAGTCAATAAATTGCCAGTGTTGTTGGTGTTATTTAAGCTCTTACCCTAGACTTTGAATAACACCTTAATTTTAAGTGATTTGTTTTATAGTATTTGATACTTGCCTTGGAAATAAAAATTGCAACATAACCTACCTGGTGGTTGCTGCTAGAGGCAACCCTAGATGGTTGCTGCCAGTGGAGCCCACTAGTCTCCACTTGTCCTTGCCCTGGGTATGATCCATTGACCAATAGCTCTAAGGAGAGGTCTCCATATGAAGCAAGCACATACATAGAGCCAGATGGAGCTAAGTTCTTCAGTTCTTATAATAAACTCCTGGTCAAAATATATTTATCTACCTTTACTGCCCATGTAATAAGCAGAGCTAGAGCTTCACTAAGAATAATGTTATTCCCTTGCAGAGAACACACTAGCATCAAAAGGGAAAGGGTGAGGAGGGCCTGAGCTCACCTGGATAGAAAGTTGGGTGCAGTGAACTCTAAAATAGTCTTAAAATTCTAAGTACACATACTTGGTGAGATTGGGATGGGGGATTTTCAGGGGTAATCACCATTTATGAAACTGATAATTGATAATTGCTTTGCAAATTGACAAATCAATAGTTGAAAAACAACTCTTTACATATATTAAAGAGTAACTACTTTTCATTTTCCCTTTTGGGTCCATTTTAACGTAAACATTAGATTACGACCCCATGATTTTTTTACCTTTTTACTCATGTTGTTTTCTCTACCTGCAATATCTTCCCTCCAACTCCACATGGCCAAATATATGAAGACTTGACTCAAATACTGGCTATGAATTAATCCTTTGTTTAAAAAAAACAGTCTCCATCTCCCCCTTTCCTTTCTCCTTTGTCTTCCTGTCTCTAGTTCTCTCTCTGTCTCTGGATAGATGATAGATAGATAGATAGATAGATAGATAGATAGATAGATAATAGATAGATAGATAGATAGATAGATAGATAGATAGATAGATAGATATTAGCTACTACTACACATTATTACTATTTACCCTCTAGCTAAGTCACTTCTCTAAAAAGCATATGTCCCCTACTTCTCTGTAGACTGATTCCGTTTTCCAATAGCAGTACTTATCACAATATTTCACACATAGTAGGTATCCATATTTCTTAGATAAATAAATGATGGTTCCAGTATTTATAGGATATCAGAGAAGGAGGGCTCTAGAAAGAGCTGGCATTGTTATGGAAGACATTGTGAAAATATGGAATTTGCACTAGACATTTTAATGCATTAGTCTGATGTAGTGGATGGGGAGGGCCATGTGCAGGATATAAGGTTGCTGCAGGGACTAACTACTGCTTTCCTTAGTTTTGATGGAACAGGTAGGAAATGTAGCAATTCACACACTGATAAGTTTATTTTCATGTAAATCACCCAAAAGAAAAAGGCCCTTAGGTGAGTGAAACCTTCCAGACAAGTAAGTTATAGTCAGGGATAGAAGAACAACAAAACAGCTGCTGCCAACCTTTAGGTGGCCAGAGGTACAATTTATCTGAAATCAGTGGGATTCTGAAATGACCTCCAATCATCCAGTGACATCTAGAGGGTCTGACAGGGTCACCTTGATGCAGAACATGAGGAGCCCTCCTGTATGACCACACTTGGAGCCTTGTAATGAGCCTTAGGTTCTCCTCACCAAGCTAAGACAGCTCCCTACTCTGGACCTCCACCAGTTCCTCCCAGTGATAAAAAGGCTCAACAAGGCCTGTGACTGGAATGAAGGTTCCAAGCTGCCTGAGGAAGTCGTCCTGGGCAGTGAACT
>PVJN01034544.1:0-22695 GCA_004026805.1 Lasiurus borealis | reverse complement strand
AGGTATGAATATACAACTTATGCTGATCAAGTGAGTGTGAAAGTTCTTTAAACAAACCTGGCATTCAAGCACAGGATATCTGTCATTAATATGGAAGATTGTATAACTTCTGTACTGAGAATCCACCCAACTTCCCTCTAGGCGAATACTGTGATGACAAGTAGAGGAACCTGGCAATCCACGGGTCTCTCCCACCTCTTTGCACAGAGTCTATATGTGCTGAATGTAAGCATCAGCAGCATTCGTGCAGAATGGCAGCCCTGGTGAGCTGCTGATTGGCAGTTGTTTCCAGCCAAAGGCAAACTTGTGGAACTAGTCATAGTAACTGTTTCATCTTATTGGAGGCTTCACTACCCATCTCAAAATTTTATGTTTTGTTAATGATTCATCGACACCTCTTAGTTAGCTCCTGAGGTTTGGTGTTGCCTTATTGACAGCCAAGAATCCCACATTTCAATTATTTTGGCTGTTAACTCACCACATATGTTTTTGGCATTGTTAACTGAGGAAAGGAAAAAGTACGACTTGTGCTGCAATTAAATCAACACTAGAAAGAAGTAACGTATGGTTTCTTTCTTTCTTTCCTTTTTTTTTTTTGACAACCATTGAAATCCCTGGTTTCCTTGTCAGTGGATTGTGTAGCAAATACAAAATGCTAATCAATACAGATCCTAAAAATTCATATTTTTCTTTAGAAGTGAAAGTAGATTCTATATAATTTGAAAACAGAAAAGTAGAATCATTGGAAACTCAGAATGAATGCAAAATACAACATTTCTCTGGTGTTTGCTTGCAGCAAGAAGAAAAATTTGTGGAGTAATACAAGTGACCATTTTTATAAATTTATTTTTATTGTTGAAAGTGTTATAGATGTCTGTTTTTTTGGTTTGATAGTCAAGAAAATGACATGTTCAACTTAGCTCATCTTTATTGACAGCAATTAATTAAAAAAGAAAACAATTACACTTATAAAACTTTCCATTTCCATAAAAATATATTATCGCAATAGCATCCACCAAATCACATTAGCTGAAGAAGCAGAAATCAGTGTAGACTCTTCCCTCTTCTCCACCCCAAACCACATACAATTAATACTAAGTTCATCACATTTGCCTCTTTAATAGCTCACATATCTGTTTTACCTCTTCACCATTTCTACGTTGCCTAATTAACATAGTCATCTTCTAATTTCAAGACTCCAGTAATAATTTGTGACTGCTACGCATGATCTCCTGGCTGGCCCTTCATATGCCATCCTTCCTTTAAACCATTTCCATTCAGTTTTTGCCATTGTCTTAGCAATGGGAAACTTACATACACATCCTTTCATGATTTTTCCTTGACCATATTTTCCAGCTTTATTGTCTGCTGTTTTGTCTTCGTCTCTTTGCATTCAACATCATCCTTTGTCACCCTCCCTCCCTCTGCCCTGTGACCCTTTGACAACTTGCAATTTCCTTTTGTATGCCATATTCTATTATGTTCTCTGCCCATGCTTCTCTCCTGGGTGGAATATTATTCTTCCATTCCCGTTTACTCATTGAACATAAACACTTAAGGCCACCTTTCTTAGGCAACCTTTTCTAATTCCCTGGCTCTTCACAGGAAGGACTAGACATATTGCTCTCTGGACATGTTTCATTGTACTTCGTAATCATTTTCTGCACCATTTATTTTAGTTTCTATCTCATATTTTCATTAAGCATATACATATTTAGAAGCAATGAAAAGAATGAACAGGGTGAAAAAAAATGGCAGCGGAATAGACAGATGTGTCCTGAGCCTTGTCCTTGAGCAGATAGAACAGCTGAGGGTTGCCCAGGGAGTGATTGTGGATGAGTTGAGGGACAGCTATACTCCAGGAGATGGTGGGGACAACTGGACAGGGCTCTCCTGACTGTCAGCTTCTGGGTTCCCTTCCAGAGCGACTGGCTTGGGCGTGGAGACCACAGTGTCTTGAAGGGGAAAGTGGATGTTATTGGAAGCTTGAAATATCTACAACTGCAGCACCCATTGAACAGCTGTGAAACTCAGAAGACAGGTCCACAATTGGCGCAAACACGTGGATTCAGAGGAGCTCTACACTCCATAACAGAAAGGTCAGATTTCGCCTGGGATAAGGTGAGTTCTCTGGTCCCAGTAGGAGAGAGAAACATGAGCACTGTGGGAGCTTGGGGACCAGGGGAAATCTGAGCCTAGAAAAATCCGTGGCTGTTGGGGCTGGTGTGATCCATGAATGTGAAAGGGGGTCCTCAGAACTGCTAACAGAAGGGATTTCTAAAGAGCAACCTATTTTGATCTGACACAAAAGGATAGCCTAAACATTTTAAAAGTGTGCCGGCTGCTTAGACCCAACGGGGGAATAAATACTGCACAGACCTGCACACAGCCCCAGAGTTTGCTCACTTACACTGGCTCTTTTTTTTCTTTTCTCTTTTTCCTCTTTAAATCCTTGCTTCTGATTACTAATCCCAATACATAGGATCACCCAATTGAGAACATCTCAACAGAACCAAATATCAACAGTACAACGATTGAAACTTCTTTTGAGAGCTAATTTTTTTATTATATTTTATTGATTTTTTACAGAGAGAAAGGGAGAAGGAGAGACACCGATGAGAGAGAAACATCAATAAGCTGCCTCCTGCATGCCCCTTACTGGGGAATGTGCCCACAACCAAGGTACATGCCGTTGACTGGAATCGAAACTGGGACCTTTTAGTCTGCAGACCAATGCTCTATCCACTGAGCCAAACTGGTTTCAATAAGAACTAAATTTTTTAAAATTAAAATTCTTCTAATGCCATGTCTTCAAAACAGACTCAGCCAGGTCATGACATTTTGTGGAAGAGCCATACTCAAGGGGCCAAAGACCCGCACTTGGCTCATGAGCCCCGGGTTCTGACCACTGCCCTAAGACACTGTATGGGGAATTTTTTTTTTCTGGGAGCTAGGAATCAGAGCAGGGAATAACCATCAGAGAACCATCTCTGGAGCAACCCACTTCCACAAACCGATATTGAGTGCCACAGGGAAAGCAGGATCTAAGCATTTGCTAGAGAGGACCTATAGACCCAGAAGTCAATCCAGAGACACTGCCACACAGGAGTTGAATCACAAATTGACTCTTGTGTAATCACAAATGAAGGAATACAGTGATACCTCGAGATACGAGTGCCCTAACATACGAGATTTTTGAGATACGAGCCATCGAGCAAGCGATTTTTGCTTTGAAATACAAGCAACATTTGAGATAGGAGTAATCGTGCAGATCGGCCAGCTGCACACGACCCACCAGTTTATCGAGACTCTAGCGTCTCATAGTTTCCCACACCTCAAGGTTATGGAATGAATTAAACTCATACCTCGAGGTACCACTGTACAAGCAATTAAGACACACTGCCTGCTTAAAAATAAGGACTGGCTTACAACACTGAGGAGAAATGGAGTGCAGGGAACTGCAATACTGTCCTGAGTAGGAAACAGGCATACCAATCAAAACAGTAGAGGAAGTGAATGACCTTCACTACTACACATTTTTATTTTTTTTCATCTTTTACTTAAAAAACTATTTTTCCTATTTTCTTCACTTGATTTTACCTGTTTAATTATTACATTTTTTATTTTCAATCAGTATTATTACTACTACAATGTTACCTTTTTTTTAGTGTCAATTTATTTTTTATTTATTTTACTTTGGGATTAGTGTTCTATATTCTATTTTCATCTTTCCTTTAGCATCATTTTACTCTATCCCAACTTTACCTTTATGCCATCACTCTTTTCCTAACTTTTCCCCTTTTGTTGTCCTATTTCTCTTACCCTTATTCTGCTTTAGATTTTCACTATTATTTCTTTTTACCCCCTGTTAAAATTTCACTCTACTTATATATCTAATTTCCAATCTCCTGCTCCAAGTCCATACACACCTCTTTTTTTCTCTGTCTTTAATATCCAAAAAATGTTTTTCCTCTGTCCTTTTGTTGTTGTTGTTTAAATGTTGATTATATTGATTTTCTTGCTTGTTTGTGAGATTGTTTTGCTTATTCTTTATTTTGCTTCTGTTTTCCTTCACCTTGCTTGATATTGGTTGTTGGTTGTAGTTTGTATTAATCTTCAGGTACTTGTTGCTGGAATTTGTTGGAATTAGTGGCTGTTCTATTGGATTTTTCTCCCCATATATATATAGTTTGTTCCCCTCCTCTTTCTTATTCACTTTATTTTCTTTCTTACTTTTCTTCCCTTTTTCGAATTTCATTTTGTCTTTCTCTGGTGGTCACCTTTACTTGGGGTTATTAATATCATGAATGCATTTCTGTTCAGTGCCTTGTGCATTGTACCAGGTTGTGTTGTATTTTGTGCCTTTAAATCAATGCAGGAGAGAGAGAGATCTACATAACCAGACACCCAGAGAAGAGAGACAATGGGGAAACAAAGAAACAGCCCACATATGAAAGAGAAGCAGGCATCACCAGAAGAGCAAGTAAATGAGACAAAGGAAAGCAACCTGACAGAAAAAGAATTCAGAGAAATGGTCATAAGGTGGATGAAAAAAATAGAAGTCAAATTCGACAATATGTGTAAGAACCAAGAGGAAATGAAGAAGAACCAAGAAGAAATGAAAAATGACATTGCTGCTGTAGGGAACTTGATAGAAAGCATCAAGAGTAGACTAGAAGGAGCAGATGACCACATCAGTGAGCTAGAAGACAATATAGAAAAAAATAACCTAGTAGAGCAGCTTCTAGGAAAAAAAAAGCAGGAGGAGAGCCTAAGGGAACTTTGGGACAACACAAAACAAAACAACATCCACATAATTGGGGTTCCAAAAGGAGAGGAAACTGAGCAAGGAATAGAAAACCTGTTTGAAGAAATAATGACAGAAAACTTCCCTGATATAGAGAAGAAAAACCCCATACAAATCCAAGAAGCTCACAGACTCCCAAGCAAAATGAACCCTAAAAGACCAACACCAAGGAACATTATAATTAAATTGGCAAACACCAATGACAAAAAAAAAAGTGGCCAGAGAGAAACAGAAACTTACCTAGAAAGGAACCCCCATCAGACAAGCGACTAATTTCTCAATAGAAACTCCTCAGGCTAGAAGGGAATAGAATGAAATATATAAAGTCATGCAAAGAAAGGGTCTGAATTCAAGAATATTGTACCCAGCAAGGCTATCAATCAAAATTGAAGGTGAAATCAGAAACGTCACAGAGAAAAGTGGACTAAGGGAATTTATTACCACCAAACCAGCAATGCAAGAAATTCTAAATAATGTAATGTAAAAAAAAAAAAGAAATAGGAAATGAAGAAGGAGCACAGCGGTAAAGAATAAAAATGGCGACAAATAAATACCTATCATTAATAACTTTAAATGTAAATGGATTAAATGCTTCAATCTAAAGACATAGGGTAATGGATTGAATAAGAAAACACAACCCATATATCTGCTGTCTACAAAAAACCCACTTCATAAAAAGAGACTCACACAGACTGAGGGCGAAGGGATGGAAAAAGGTTTTTCAGGCTAATGGAAATGAAAAAAGAGCTGGGATAGCAATACTTATATCTCACAAATTAGATCTCAATGTGAAGGACCTAGTAAGAGATAAGGAAGGCCACTTCATAATACTAAAGGGAGCAATACAACAAGAAAAAATAACTTTCATAAACACATATGCACCCAATACAGGAGCACCCAAATACATAAAAAAACTTCTGGAGAATATCAAGGAAGAAATTGATAGCACAACAACCATAGCAGGAGACTTTAATACCCCACTATCACCATTGGACAAACACTCTAAACAAAAAATCAGTAAAGAAACATCAATCTTAAATGACTCACTAGAACAGATGAAATTTAATTGACATCTTTCACCCCAAAGCAACAGAACATACATTCTTTTCAAGTGCATATGGGTCGTTTTCAACAATAGGCCATATGTTGGGTCATAGGCAAAGCCCCTTCAAATTCAAGAAGATAAAAATCATATCAATCATCTTCACAGATCATAGTGGCATAAAAGTGGAAATGAACTACAATAAAATAATGCAAAAAAGGTCAAACACATGGAGACTAAGCAGCTTGCTATTAAACAATGACTGGGTTACCAGAGACATCAAAGAAGAAATAAAAAACATCATGGCAACAAATGACAATGAAGACACAACAATCCAAAATCTATGGGACACAGTGAAAGCAGTCTTGAGAGGGAAGTTCATATCTCTACAAGCCTACTGTATAAAACAAGAAACAATGGTAATAAATTACCTAACCCTACAACTCAAGGAGTTAGAAAGAGAGCAACAAGAAAAACTCAGTGTAAGCATAAGGAAGGAAATAATAAAGATTAGAGCAGAGATAAATAATGAGACAAAAAAAATACAAAAGCTCAATAAAACCAAGAGTGGGTTCTTGGAAAGAATAAACAAGATTGATGACCCTCTCTCCAGGCCTATCAAGAAGCAAAGAGAGAGGACCCAAATAAACAGAATCAGAAATAAAAAAGGTGAAATAACAATAGACCCCACCAAAATTCAAAGGATTGTTAAAAAATACTATGAACAACTCTATTCCAACAAACTGGACAAGCTGGAGGAACTGGACATATTCCTAGAAATATATAACCTTCCAAAATTCAATCATGAAGAAACTAAACATCTCAATAGGCCAATACCTATGTAAGAAATTGGAGCAGTAATCAAAAAGCTTCAAGTAAACAAAAGCCCCGGGCTAGAGGGCTTCAAAGGGGAGTTTTACCAAACATTTAAGGAAGAACTAAAACCTATCATCATCATATAATTCGAAAAAATTCAGGAGGAATGAACACTTCCAATCTCCTTCTATGAAGCCAGCATCACCCTTATACTAAAACCAGATAAAGATAACACAATGAAAGGGAATTACAGGCAATAACCACCATGAACATAGATGCCCAAATCCTCAACAAAATTCTTGCAAATCAGATTCAGCAGTACATCAGAAAGATCATACACCATGACCAAGTAGGATTTATCCCAGGAATGCAAGTATGGTGCAATATCCACAAATCAATAAATGTGATACATCACAGAAATGAAATGAGAGATAAAAATCACATAGTCATATCAATTGATACAGAAAAAGCATTTGACAAAATCCAACACCCTTTCTTGGTCAAAACTCTCAACAAGGTGGGAATAGAAGTACCATACCTCCACATAATAAAGCCATATATGATAAATCCACAGCTAACATCATACACCAAAAAAGATAGAAGAAGAAGTAAACAGATGGAAGAACATACCATGTTCATGGATTAGTAGAATCAACATCATTAAACTGTCCATAATACTCAAAGCAATCTATAGATTCAATGAACTCTCCATTAAAATGCCAATGGCATATTTCACAGACCCAGAAGAAACTCTCCAAAAATTCATCTGGAATAATAAAGACCTCAAATAGCCAAAGGAATCCTGAGAAAGAACAAAGTAGGTGGGATTATAATACCATATTTCAAGCTATATTACAAAGCCGCTGTTCTCAAAACAGCCTGGTACTGGCATAAGAACAGACATATAGACCAATGGAATAAAATAGAGAATCCAGATATCGACCCAAATCACTATGCTCAATTAATATTTGACAAAGGAAGCATGAACATACCATGGAGTCAAGACAGTCTCTTCAATAAATAGTGTTGGGAATATTGGACAGATATATGCAAAAAAAATGAAACTATACCACCAACTTACACCATACACAAAAATAAACTAAAAATGGATACAGGACTTAAACATAAGATGGGAAAACAAAAAAATTCTAGAGGAATCCACAGGCAGTTAAATCTCAGACATGTGCTGAAGGAATTTCTTCATTGATACTGCTCCTCGGACAATGGAAGCTAAAGAGAAAATAAATAGAATATTTCTGAAAGAAGACTGAAAGAAGGCCAAGAAACACATGAAAACATGCTCAACGTCACTAATCATCTGAGAGATGCAAATCAAAATGACAATGCAGTGCCATCTCACATCTATCAGAATGGCAATCATCAATAAATCAACAAATAAGGAGTGCTGGCAAGGATGTGGAGAAAAAGGAACCCTAGTGCATTGCTGTTGGGAATGCAGACTAGTGCAGCCACTCTAGAGAACAGTATGGAATTTCCTCAAAAAATTAAAAATGGAACTCCCCTTTGACCCAGTATTCCCACTTCTTAGAATATATCCGAAGAAACTAGAAACACTAATCATACAGGATATATGCACCCCTATGGTCATAGCAGCACAATTCAATATAGCTAAGACTTGGAAACGGCATAGATGCCCGTCAGCAGATGAGTGGATCAGAAAACTGTGGTACATCTACACAATGGAATACTATGATATCAAAAAAAAAAAGAAAGAAATTCTTATCATTTGCAACAGCATGGATGGACCCGGAGAGCATTATGTTAAGTGAAATGTCAGGCAATACAAGAAACATACCATATCATCTCACTCATTTATGGAAAATAAAGAAAATTACAACCTGATAAATAAAAAGATAGATGCAGAGGCAATACAGCACAGAACAGACTATCAAATTATAGCAGGAAGGCTGGCAAGTGTTGCGGAGGGGATTGTGGGGGGAAGAGATCTTCAGAAGGACTTGTATGCATGCATATAAGCACACCAATGGACACAAGACACTGGGGAGGTGGAATGAAGGCATATGATAGGGGGTAGGGGAGGCTGGGGGAAGGTCAATGGGAGGAAAAAAATGAGATCTATCAACTACTGTCTGTAATACTTTAAACAATAAAAAATATAAAACAAAACAAAAACAGAAACAAAAGAACAGACAAATTGGAGACTGAGAAGTCTCTCCTCCCTAGGTTTAGGGAGCGCTCTGATTTTAGAGAGTAGCTTCAGGGGAGTGCTTATAATATGGTTCCTATGTAATGGTGAAGTTCAATTGAATGTCAGGTATTAAAGACTTATAGTAAAGGGTTATTTTCTTAAAAAATGTTGCTGTAATAAAAGGTGAAATGGGTGACAGATAGGGATTTAGAGTATTTTAAGGAGACATACATTAAGTCAGATAAAAATTTCTCCTCCTCCTCGTCATCGTCCTCGTCCTTCTCCTCCTTTTGTCCTCACCCAAGGATATTTTCCCATTAATTTTTACATAGAGTGGAGGAGAGAGAGAAAGATCCATGTGAGAGACACATTGATTGGTTTTCCTGTCCAACCACACGCCCTGTCCAACCAAGCTATGTGCCCTTGACCAGAATCGGGACCCTTCTGGCCACTGGCCAGTACTCTATCCACTGAGCAAAACTGAGAATTTCTTTTTTTTACCATAGTATTGTGGTTTCCATTCAGTGTTTCTAATTTCTCCTTTTCTAACTTGTTTGTCTATTCCTAAAGAGACAAATTATTTTCATTTTCAGACATAATTTATTTCTCTACTAGCTCTTCTTTCAGAGATTTCTGAACACTGATGATTTTCTTCAATATTAACTTCAGTTAAAAGAATCTTTATCTGAAATTCTAGTTCTTGATCCTAGACTGCTTCTATTTTATAGTATGAATAGTTTTCCTTGAAAATTAGTTTGGCAGTACTAATTTAATACATAAAATAGAACTTGCTATTTCTCCTAAGGTATTTAATCCACTGCTTGTGGCACATCTATCCACTCATGTCAAATCATGAGGTTCTACATACATATGCTTTGCAATATAGTCAATATATTTCCACTTTTCCTCTTCCTATTCTATTGTCATTATACTAGTTAATTAATTAATTAATTATTTTATCATCCTTGTTGGAATACTGTACTTACCTACCTAACAGTGATCTCAAAAAGCAACCTTAATAATTTGTTGGTCTCTAATGCATTATTTTGATTATACCTCTACCTTATTGATTGACATTGAATAGTGGACTATCTACACTACTGTATATGTTACAACTGGCCTTCCAAAAAAGTTAACTAGATCTAATGATGGAAACGGATTTGATGAGTAATAACCTTCTTAGGAAATGATGATCTGCAGGCAGAGAATTAGGCCCTGGGATTAAAACAACTCAGAGGTTAAATAAACATTTTTTTAAAAGAAAAAACAACAACAACATTCTGTCTTTATTATCAAGAACATTGACCTGTGATCACATTACTAGGTACAAAGGATAATGATGCTTTCCCTTCAGATGGTAATTAGGTATATCCTATTTGATTTGTTTATTAAAAACTGCCAGACTATCCTGTTTAAAAAAAAAAAAGAATAAGGTATATGGTTGTGAGTATCTCAGTCTGGCTCTTCACCCTTCATCATTTTAAATTCCTAATCCCAAATCCACAGTGCTCTGAATTTAGTTTTCAGAAATATCTGCCAAAACAAGCCCATATCTAGTTCCAGCCACTTCCTCTCCATTCCTTTTTTTTTTTTTTTTTGTACTTGTAGGGTAACACTGACTCTGGCAACTTCAATCTGAAGGCCTTTGAATTTGCACTGCAAAACTGCATCTACTCCGGGTCTCCAGCCTGCTGGCCTACCCAGCAGAATTTGGGTTTGTAATCCCTCTTAACAGTGTGAGATAATTTAAACAAACAAACAAACAAACAAATTTTCCTTTTGGGTCTTCCCCCCGACCCACCTTCTGGAGAACCCATACTAATATACTGAGAAAGAAATATTGCCTCTTACCATATAATATTATGTACAGATTAAGGTATGCACAGGTGACCCATTCTTATAATTTGTTCTAGGATAGTGGTAACAGATCAAATATGGAAGTTAAGAATTTTTTGTAATAATATCTGCAACACTTATTTTTTGGCCTTGCCTTTTCTAATTCATCTTACTCATTGCAACAGAGGATCTTTCTAAAAGCACAAGTGTGATGATGTTATGACCTCCTTTTGTAAAACTCTTGAATAACTCCACATATCCTTCCAAAAAAGTCAAACTCAGAATGATCTACGTAACCTCTTTTGCTGTCTCCCTTTCCCATATACCCCGTGGTCTAGCTGAAGCGAACTACCTGTGGTGTTCCACACACTGGTCCTGTCTTCTGAAAACCTTTTTTTACCTTTAAGCTGTTGCCTTTGCTTGGAGTAAACTTCCCTAATTTGTTTTTCTGGTTAGCATCTACTTACCTTTCAATTCACACTTCATCTACTTTCCTAGTGTTTTGGCTGGTATTGACTCTTTTCTACTCTGTGCCTTCCTAGAGCAGCTATAGGCAACCTGTGTTTATGACATCTTGAGTTCCCTCTGCCATCCTGCCTTTCCATACTCAAGATTACATGTTATTCTATGAATGATGGCCAATAGTCATTTACTGTGGCCTTAGGACAGAACAATGGCACCAGTCTAGTCAAGACTATTCATTAAAAATATTTGTGTTTAATTAAATGGAGACAATTCATATACCACTAAAGAGGCAATAATTTTAACAAAGGCTGTCTATATGTGGGAAAGGGTTAATAATAAAGATGGTGATAGAGGAAAGAGAAATAATTTCAACTTGAATAAGGAGAATTTGATCATGTTAAAAGAACTG
The DNA here is from genome assembly GCA_004026805.1 of Lasiurus borealis. Taxonomy (NCBI): domain Eukaryota; kingdom Metazoa; phylum Chordata; class Mammalia; order Chiroptera; family Vespertilionidae; genus Lasiurus; species Lasiurus borealis. Next base: position 11,150 of record PVJN01034544.1, on the reverse strand, counting down.
TTTGATGTAACATCAGAGTTCCAAGAGAATTGCAAGTGTCATCATAGGAAATGATACACTCTAGAATTGAGATTTTTAATGACCTTTGTTCAGGAAATAATTAATTTATAAGTTTGGTGTCATCTGTACCTTATTTTTTTTAGAAGCTTTGTTAAGACTTACTCCTAGTTTTTCTGTTGATAAATCCGTTTTTCTCTAAGAGAATAAAAGCCCTCTTAAGGGAAATAAACATTGCTGCCCAAAGAAAGACAACTGAAGAACTACTTGTTCAAAAAAATGAAGAAAAGGATGGAAGCAGATAATAAAGGCTTAACTAATTAGCCCTTGGTTGATTGCAGTAGTAATTAAAATCAGTAATTTCAATTGGTAATTGGAAATTGAAACTCAGTTATCCCCAGGGTCTAAAGAATTGAAGGAGTGGCCCTTTCCCCAACTCCTGCTGTCCCCTATTATCCTGAAAGTTATCTGGTTTAACCTTGACAACAAATATAAGAGGTAAATATTATCTTCATTTTAGAAAAAAGAAAAATCAGGCTCAGAGGAAACAAATGCTTGCTTAAATTCTCACACTTAGTAATGGTAGAACTCCAGAGCGCATATTCTTTCTAGTCTGTATTTAAAGACTGGCCACTGCTTTATTCAGCCTTCAAAAGGAAGGGAACTCGGACATATGTTATGACCTTGAGGATATAAATGAAGTAATCTAGTCAGATACTATAGGATCCTACTTATACTAAGTATCTAAAGTAGTCAAATTTGTAGAGACCGAAAGTCTTTGTGAATTTAATTGAGCCCTTCACTCATGTTCAATTTATCTACTTACAGAAGCACCCTTAATGCTTCAGCCTCTTAGCCTTCTATGTCTATGATTTTTTCCTTTCCCCTGTCACATCTTTTGTCCTCGATTCTTTGGCACTTTAGTAAAATCCTTTTTATGAAATGGCTTCATTTAGTCCAGGGTTTCCTCACCTTAGCACTATTCATATTTTGGGCCAGATAATTATTTTTTTTGTGAGGACTGTCCTGTGCATTGTGGGATGTTTAGCAGCATCTCTGACATCTATGCACTAGACACTAGTAACATCCCCTTCCCCAGCTGTGGAAGACAAAAATATTGCCTGGCCTTTCTCAACATTCCAGGAGTCTGGAGGTAGGAAACAGGGCAGGCAACTACCCTCAGATGAGAACTATTGCTCTAATTTATCCTTCTCTACAATATTTCTGAGTCTCTCAGAGGCCTCCATAAAACCACAGCCTTTTATTGGTACTGGATTTGCCATTAAACATATCCTTCCTTTACTATGAGACCTCTCTTTCCTAATTTTAAAATAGCTATTGTGAGATTACTGTATAAGTTTATAAACACATTTATAAATACACTAGAGGTACAATGCATGAAAATTCATGCACTGGAGGGAGGGCCGTCCCTCAGCTTGGCCTGCCCCCTCCCACAGTCTAGGAGTCCTCAGGGGAAGGCGACGCCCCATCACACCTCTGTTGCTGCCACTGTTTGCAGTACAAGCCTCAGCTGACCCTGGTTACCTGAGCCTCTGGTGGCCCTGAGTGGCTGGAGGGCTGAGGGGACTAGGGCACTCTGGAGGCAGGTGCCCCAGCAGGGCTGAGGGGATTAGGTGCTTCCTTCTTGTGGCTGTGGGCGCTGCCATCTTTGCGATGGTATGGAGGTCAATTAGCATATTCCCTATTTATTACATACAGTTATTTGCTGGAAGAAAATTTCTGATTTACAGTTCAGGCAAGGCCTGCTGAATTTATGTTGTATGCATGACTTAACACACTATAAAGATGAAAAGACAACAAAAATACCTTCATACTTCCTCATCCCCATGTTGCAAAAAAAAAACAACAAACAAAAACAAACTATTAATTGGGAAAACCTTATTTCCTTTTCTTTTTCTTCACTTCCAATTTATTATCACCTTCTGATATTCAGAGAGCACTTGGATAATTGTCTGAATAGAGAAATGTTTTAATATCATCATTATCCCACATACCAGGAACTTGACTAAAAAATGGGATGGAATTGTAAAATGCTTTTATAATACAGCTAGAGGCCTGGTGCACAAAATTCATGCACTCAGAGGGGTCCCTCAACCTGGCCTGCACCCTCTTGTGCTATGGGAGCCCTTGGGAAATGTCCAACTGACAGCATTTGGACATCCATAGAGCTGCTGCAGGAGCAGGAGAGGCTCCCACCACTGCACTCACAAGCCATGAGCCTGGCTTCTGGCTGAGTGGTGCTCCCCCTGTGGGAGTTCACTCCTGCATTGAGCTTCTGTCCCCTGGTGGTCAGTGCACATCATAGCAACTGGTCATTCCTCCATTCGGTTGATATACCTTTTAGCCTTTTATTACCTAGGATATAATTGTTAAAGGCAAGAGTTAATTCTGTTGGTTAATTTTGATATGGCATGTCCTAAAATAACAATGGAATACTACGCTGCCATAAAAAATAAGGAACTTTTACCACTTACAACAGCATGCATGGCCTGGAGAACATTAGGCTAAGCAAAATAAGCCACTCAGAGAAAGATAAATATCACAGCATCTCACTCATTTGTGGAATATAATGAACAACATAAACTGATGAATAAAATCAGACCCAGAGACAGAGAAGCAACAAACAGAAGGTCAAACCTCAGAGGGAAGGAAAGGGAGGGTGGGGGAGTTAGAAGACCAACCACAGGATTTGTATGCATGCATATAAGCATAACCAATGAGTATGGACACTGGGGCACAGGGGTCTTGTCCTAGATGGTGGGAGTGGTCAGAGAGGGGTTGATGGGGGAAAAAGGAGACATATTTAATACTTTAAAAATTAAAAAGAATGTTAAAAAAATCCAATATGGAAAAAATAAAATAAAATAGAAATTAAGCCTTTACTAAATCTTAATATGTCTTTGTGTTTTTCAAAGAACAGACATCCAATGATATGATTATTTTGTGATATAAAAATTTGGATCAATGTATGATGCAAAATTATTTAAGACACCCAATGACAGTAGTAGTTCAAGTCATAGTTGTCAAGTCAGATGGGAGGAAAATGACAAATGCCATTCACTCTTTAGTGTCTATCAGTGAACCAAATTAATTTCTTGGACAACAATAAAAGTGTGGCTTTCTACATAGTTTCTCTATTATATTGGAAAAGATGAGAGATTAAAAAAATGAAATGAAGTAATAAATCATAAGATAATATTTGGAGCCTCATGCAATATCAAAGTCCTGTTTGCCAGAGAAAGCATAGAAGGTACTATTTGCAATCTGTAATTTTTTACCTAACTGGAGAATGTATTAACCTTTCAGAATTTCCACTGGTGTGAAAAACAAACAGATTCTCACATATTTCAGGTGCTTGGGCCTGTAGCCTATTTTAGGAATCCCGGGCATAGGTTTTAATGGTGATTTTATAATCTTAAATCTTATTAATGTGGTGAACATTCCTTCAGGATAGGAATAGAAGACCTCTTTCAAATTTACTTATTAAGTTAATTTTTAAATTGTGGTAAAATATTCATAATAGTTACCATCTTAACCTTTTTTAAGTGTGAATAGTTGATATTACTAAGTACATTTGAATTTTTGTGCAATCAATCTCTAAAACTCTTCATCTGGCAAATCTAAAACCTTATACTCAATAAATAACTTCCCACCCCCCTTCCTCTTGCCCCTGACAACCAGCATTCTACTTTCTGTCTTTATGAAGTTGACTACTTTAGATACTTTATATAAACAGAATCATATAGTATGTATGCTTTTGTGACTATCCTATATAATAAAAGGCTAATATGGAAATTGTCCCCTATGGAATTCAACCAACTGGGAGTTTGACTACTTGCTATGATGTGTGCTGACCACCAGGGTGCAGTGCAGAATGAAGTAAGACTCTAGCCAGCAGCTGGCACCAGGGGAAGGAAGACCTCAGCCAGCAGCCAGAAGGAAGGCCCTGGCCAGCAGCCAGAAGGCCCAATAGGCCCTGAACACCTGCCAGGCCTAGGGACCCTACCCTACGCATGCATTAATTTCATGAACCAGGCCTCTAGTATTATTATACTTAGCATAATGTCCTCAAGGTTTATCCATGCTGTAGCATATGTCAGAATTTCTTTCTTTTTAAGGCTGAATAATATTCCTTTGATTGCATATACCACATTTTGTTTATTCACCTGTTGATGGACACTTGGGTTGCTCCCATCCTTTGGTTATTGTGAATAATATTGGTGTGAATATTGGTGTATAAATATGTCTTCTGATACCATGTTTTCATTTCTTTTGGGCATATATTCAGAAATGGAATTGCTGCATCATATGATAATTCTATTTTTAATTTGTTGAGGAGCCATCATACTGTTTCCCATGGATGATGCACCGTTTTACACTCTCATCAACAGTGCATAAAGGTTCCGATTTTTCCACATTCTTCTGATTTTTTTTTTTGTTAGCCAGTAGTAAGTGGTACTTATTGTGGTTTTGATTTGCATTTCTTTAATTATTAGTTATGTTTAGAAACTTTCTTAAGCTTGTTAAATCTTTAATTTGAATCTTTTAAAACAGTATCTACTTAAATCCCTTGTTGATTTTTTATTTGATTTTTAGAGAGAGGGAGGGAGAGAGATGTGAGAATATTGGCTACCTCCTGTATTCTCCCTACTGAGGATTGAGCCCCCAGTCTGGGCATATACCCTGACCAGGCATTGAACTGGCAACATATAAGGTACATGGGATGATGCCCAACCAACTGGCCCACACTGATCAGGGCCACATTTTTAAATTGAGTTGTTTTCTATTGTTAATTTACCTTTATCATATACATAATTTGCAAATCTTTTATCTCATTACATACGTTGCCTTTTTACCCTGTTGATTGTATCCTTTGATACATCAACAATGTATATATTTTTTAAATTTTGATTTAGTTCGATATATCTATTTATACTTTTATTGTCTTTGTTTTTGGTGTTAAACACAAAGAAGTTAATTAAATTCAAAGTCATGAAGTACTTCTATTAAATGCATTTTTTTTCCTCGCAGAACCTCCTTTTTGGATGACTGACTTCAATTCTGTTATCTCTATGAACATTTTTAGTGTAAAAAATTGAGGAATGTGCTCTCTTTCTTTCTCAACCCTTATTTCACTCGGGCGCTTGTGTTCTCTTGTGTACTATATACTCTTATTCTCTTATTCTCTTTAATATAAACTTATTTATAAAAATAAGATAATTAAACTTATCACTTAAAATTTTATGAAGATTAAATGATGGAAAATGTATGTATAGGTTTGACAATAATTGACCAAAGTAATTGTTCATGAATAATGGTGATTATCAACTAACTAGATGCCTGGTGCAAGAAAATTATGGATGGGACGTGGTCCCTCAGCCCAGCCTGCACCCTTCCCAATCCAGCACCTGTTGGGGGATGTCCAACTGGCAGTTTATTAGGCCTAAACTGGGATCAGGCCTAAACTGGCAGTTGGACAACCTTCTCACAGTCTGGTAATGCTGGCTCCTACCTGCTCACCTGCCTACCTGATCACCCCATCTTCCCTCCCCTGCAGACCTGGTCACTCCTAACTGCCCTCCCATGTCAGCCTGCTCACCCCTAACGGCCTCTGCCTTGGCCCCTGCCACCATAGCTTTGTCCAGAAGGAAGACTGGTTGGATGTCCAGAAGACATCGATCTAATTAGCATATTACCTTTTTATTAGTACAGATCATATAACATAAGTTTTAAGTTAGAATTGCATTAGTAGAAATGATTCAAATCCATTTGTTTATGACAAAAATCAAGTCTTTAAAAATAAGATTGCTTGCCCTGGCTAGTTTGGCTCAGTGGCTAGAGCTTTGGCCTGAGGAGTGAAGGGTCCTAGGTTCTATTCTGGTCAAGGGCACTTGTCTGGTTTGTGACCTTGATTCCCAGTAGGGTGCATGCAGGAGGCAGCTAATCAATGATTCTCTCTCATCATTGATGTTTCTATCTCCCTCCCTTTCCCTTCCTCTCTCTGAAATCAATAAAAATATATTTAAAAAAATAAAATAATAAGATTGCTTTGCTATAAAGCCAAGTAAGGTGTGTCATCCATGATCCCTGATGAAGTCTAAGCAACTCAGTTGCTAAGCGACTTTGCTGGGTTCTTAACAAATAAAATCTGTGGAGAAGCAACTATGCCCACCATGCATTTAGGCTATAAAGACTGAAAGTTGGGGAGGACAGAGTGCTCCTGGGGCAGGAGACAGTGAGGGTCAGCAGCTGGGAGGCAGGGGAGATGCAGGAATGCCCAGTGCCTAAAAGCACCTGAGGGTCTGGTATATGCAAATCTGCTGGGAGAGGTCAGGCCCCTAGGGAGGGCAGAGGTGTGGTTTCCAGGGATCCCCTTCCTGTGAAGCTCCTTCTCCTCTCCTCAAATCCCCTAAACCAGTGGTTGGCAAACTCATTAGTCAACAGAGCCAAATATCAACAGTACAAGGACTGAAATTTCTTTTGAGAGCTGAAAACTGACCTCTGTGCAGGGGCCACCAAGTTTCAATCGCACTGTATGTGTGCGCCCGCACGTGGTATTTTGTGGAAGAGTCACACTCAGAGGCCAAAGAGCTGCCTGTGGCTCATGAACCGCAGTTTGCTAACCACTGCCCTAACCTGTTTATTTGGATAAAAAGAGAGGGAAGCAGGTACACAACGCCTGGGTGGGATGCCCCTGGGTCCTGGATCCCTCCAGTGGTGGGGAAGGTGTGTTTGTATTGATTTGATTCTTCTTGTTTGTTCGGTTCCAGAGCTCTTGTTCACCACTCCACAACCCTCTGGCACCTGAATGAGCTCCTGTGTGGTGCCAGAAGCCAGTGCTGGGGAGATGGTGAGTGTGCCTGCCACACACATGGGATCACTGGTGAGACAACTGGAGGCCCCATTGTATTGCATGGAGATTGCACTACACAGGAACCTGCCAGATCCAGGAGGGTTGGGGTCATTCACGGCAGGAAAGGCTCAATTTAAATGAAGCTGCCTCTGAGACAGGTGCTGGATGAGCAGATGAGCGAGAGCCATTTGCAGAGGGTTTATCATCCCTTCTGGCTGTTTCCTTGGAATCCACAAACTCAAGATAGCAGTGGAATGCTGCTTCCCCTTATCTGAAACCCTGCTTCTCTAGGCCAGTGACTTAGATGCCCCAGGAAAGTGTGGGATGTTCCTTTCTTACTGATATGATGGCAGACAGCCACGTTTTAGGTAGGCTAGGGTTTTGACCCCCCGGGCTGGACCACAGAGCCCACAGGACCCCCAGCAGAGCTGTGCAGAGGTCTCTAGACCCCGGTAGAGCCAAGCAGAGGCCTCCACCAGGCCCCATCCCCGGAACCGGGCTGCACGGATCACTGCCCACCAATGCTGTAAGTCCCTGCCCACCCTCTCCTGCTGCATGTGCAGCCTGCAGCTTGGTCATTATGTGATGGTGTCCTGACCAATTTGCATATTACCCTGTTATTAGATAGCTAGGAAATTAGACTTGAAGACCTAGAAAGTTCTTAAAAACTTTCCACGTTGATGCTAAACATCTATCTGGCACTGTTAGAAGAGAGCCGCACAAGGATCTTACACTTTGGTTGGAAAGATAAGCTAAAGTGAAAATATGTACATATAAAGAAGCATGATCATCACCAAGTGAAGCAAATATTGATGTCTGATGTAGTTCTAAGGAAAGACAGATTACTGTGGAAATGAGCAGCCAGTCAAAGCATCATAGAGAAGATGAGCTTGAGCTGGTCCTTGATGGACTGCTGAATTTGATGACAGGAGAGGAATAGATGACATGCCAGGACAGGGAGCATATGAAGTATGGTAAGTCCATCACTTGTCTCCAGAGTGTGGAAGGTTTTAAATGTCATGCTATGGGTTTTGTACTGCATCTTATAAAATAGGAGTTGGGTACTTGTTCACTTTTTCTTACCGGAAATATTTTAGGCTCTGTGGCCATGGAAGGTCTCTGTTACATATGTTCTTTGTGTTTCTTTAAACAATAATTAAAAAATGTAAAAAAAAATGTTTTAGCTCCTAGGCTTGACAAAAGCAGGCCACAAGCTGAATTTGCTATCATTTGCTGACTACAGAGTGCTATCAAAGATATTTTAGGCAAATATCTTAACATGACCAAAGATCATGATCACCAGCCAGCAAGAATCACTTTTCACAACTTTGTCTAGATTTTGGACCTTTAGAAACATGTTTTACAAATCAAACTAGAGGGAAAAGCTTCACATTTCCCAGTTGTGTGTATAGAGCAGATAATTCAATTGAAACCAAAAGGAGATTATAGTAACCGAGTATTTTAGGATAACATTTTTTAAAAAAATATAATTTATTGATTTTTCACAGAGAGGAAGGGAGAGGAATAGAAAGTCAGAAACATCTATGAGAGAGAGAGACATTGATCAGCCGCCTCCTGCACATCCCACACTGGAGATGTGCCCTCAAGCAAGGTACATGTCCCCGACCAGAATTGAACCTGGGACCTTTCAGTCCGCAGGTCGACGCTCTATCCACTGAGCCAAACCGGTCTTAGCAAGATAATATTTTTTATTGCACCTAACCCTCTTCTTGTTGGCTAGAGTTGGCATCATAATTGTCATTAATAACATTACAAATGGTTACATTGTAGGCATTAAATGGCTACTTTAAGATTTGAATTTAGGAGGTTCAAATTCTTTATGGACTCTTTAATATAGAAGTTTTATTGCAGCTAGTTAAGAAACAAATGTTATGAGAAGAGCAAATTCTTCTAGTACATATCATAAAATATAACAACATTTATGCTAGCATCTTAATTCTACAGACCTCATATATTTGTGTTTAAAAATATTTCCACCAAAATGAATGTATGGAACCAAAATTTATATTGTTGCTTTACTGATTTCTTTACTGATCAATGATTAACAAGGAAGTCTGGGTTAGCTTTACAGAAAGACTATTAAGTATGTTGTTATATGAACAAATTGTTTCTTCATCTTACTCGAATAGAAGAGTACCCAAATGCATGAAGTTTGTGATGATTAATTTTATCTATTAACTTGAGTAGGCTACAGGGTCCACATATTTGGTAAAATATTATTCTAGATATTTCTGTGAAGGAAGTTTTTAAATAAGAATTTACACACACACACACACACACACACACACACACACACACATACCACACATACACAGTTCATTCTGTTTTCTGTTTCTCCTGACTAATATAGAATATACTACAGGCCTGGTGCACACAATTTGTGCACAGGAGTGGGTGTCATTCAGCCCAGGCTGCTCCCTCTCCAATCTGGGACCCCTTGAGGGGTGTCCGACTGCCCGTTTAGGCCTGATCCTAAACAGGCAATCAGACATCCCTCAAACAATCCAGGACTGCTGCCTCCCAACTGCTCACCTGCCTGTCTTCCTGATTGTCCCTAACAGCTTCTGCTTGCCAGCCTGATCACCCGCTAACCACTCCCCTGCCAGCCTGATTGATGCCTAACTGCTCTCCTGCCAGCCTGTTTGCCCCTAACTGCCCTCCCCTGCAGGTTTGATCACCCCCACTGGCCTCCCTTGAAGGCCTGGTCCCTGCCAACTGCCATCCCCTGCTGTCCATCTTGTGGTGGCCATCTTGTGTTCACCTGGGGGCAGGATCTTTTGACCACATGGAGGAAGTCATTTTGTGTGTTGGAGTGATGGTCAATCTGCATATTACTCTTTTATTAGATAGGATATTTGTGTGTGTATGTGGTGACTTAAAATATAGTTTTGTGACTTAATAATGATTAACATTTGGCAATAGAGGGGTAAGCTGGCAGGTAAGAAGGCATCTCACAGAATGATTAAAATCACAGCCTACTCCTGGCATGCTCTGGTATGCTGTATTAAGTAACTGGACAAAGAAAACAAAAACTCCAAATATAATCCCTCAAAACTAAAGTTATATGATCAGATGTTGGAGCATGGTAATCTATGACGAATGTGATGTCATATTTCCCTTTTGGAGGGTAACTAATTACTGTGCTATTTAGAAAATAGTGACAGGGACTTATTCATTGATATCTTAATGACAACGACTCTTCTAAGCCATCCATAAATTTAAACATTTCACTTTTTTATTTTTTATTTTTTTACTTACTAGTCATTATCAAGAGTAAGGGTTCTCCATCAATGATGCACAAGTTAGAACTAAATTGGAGGTAACTCAGTTAAGTTGAACCAACATTTATTGAGTAACTACCATATTTAAGCACTGGAAAGTGTGCAACAATGAATAAGAGACAGCTTTCTCAATGCTATACTTTATGGCTTTCATGACTACTAAACCCTTAAAATGTCTGTATTAATTAATACATAAGTAGTCAAAATAGTCTAAATTCATAAACATTTTCTGAAAACAAGATAATTTAAAAAATATTAATCATAGTGTAACACAGATTCTTCAATAGAGTTAATAAATGAAAGACTAAAAGTTTAATATCACTGATATATACTGTAGGAAAAGAATTCAGGACACATATGTTTTCATGAAGAAGACAGACAAGCAAAGACTTGGAGAAATTATATGTTGAGAAACAGTGACATACTAGTATGTGACAATAGCCATTGTGAGACATGTGCACTTGATCCCCAGAAGTCGTGATAGGATGAAGGGACAGAAGTATGGGGGGAAGGGCAAAGAGGCTGCTGAGATACTTTTCTTGATTTATAGTCTTATCTATAATGCTTCAAATAATTTCACTGAGTAGTTATACATGAATATCCCCAAAATACTTCATGTGTAACCTAAATTAAAACTAATACTACAAAGGGAACTTTTTAGTTTTGTGCTGATTTTAATTTTTAGTTTTATGCTATTACCAAGGTTATAATTTTTGAGTCCTATCTGTCTTTGCTTCTTAAGTCTTATAGTTTTTATTTTTCAATTAGAGCAACTAAGTTCACTGATAGGGTCTGAAACACTTAAGGGATTTTTAACTGTAAAACTATCTTTTGTACAATCTCCTTGAGAAAAGTAACACCATCCTGGTATTTTCCATTGTGGGAGAGAAGCAATTTTATTTGTTAGAACACTAAAGCAGACAAAGAACCCATTGGCTCGCACCACAATCCTAAAATAAACTGTATCGCTATTTGAA
>PVJN01034543.1:0-22696 GCA_004026805.1 Lasiurus borealis | reverse complement strand
TAGGAAAGCAACGGGCCGAGGTTGCGCAGACGCCGGCCAATCAGGTGCACCGTGCGCGGAAGCAGAAAGGATCCAGGAGGGAAGCAGCACCAGCTCAGCTTCCGCCAAACACCCCGCACGCCCGGCCCGGGAGGCCCCGCCCCTGGGGACGCCCCTGGCCGCGCGGCCCATCACCCCGGCAACGCCACCTTCCGGTCTGCTCTTTCCCCGCCCCCCACTTCCGGTGTGGGATTACGAAACCGCTTGGCGACCGGATAAGGGTTTCCGGGAAAGACCTCCTAGGCCCCCGGAGGGTGTGGGGGGTGCGGCTTCCGGTTGGAGCGAGGTGGAGGGAGAGGCTCGGGGCTGGGGTCGCGGGGCCGGAGCCCGCCGCCCCCCCTCCCGCTGTCCCCTCGGGGTCCGGCGCGGCCATGGAGAACGGAGGGCGGCCCTCGCTGGGCCAGTTCATCCTGCTGGGCACCAGCTCGGTCGTCACCGCCGTCCTGTACTCCGTGTACCGGCAGAAGGCCCAGGTCGCCCAGGAGCTCAAGGTCAGTGCCGTCCGCGGCCCGTCCTCCCTGGCTCCGCTCGCGGGAGCCCACGGGGAGCCCGGGGCCGGCGCGCCGTCCGAAACGACCCCAAAGAGGAGGAGACAGGCCGAGGCCAGTGTCCCCCGCCCCCCCCCGGGCAGGAAACGGGGGACCGAGGACCAGGGTTCATTCGGGTACTGTGATAACCGCTTCACGACTTTTTTATTTTATTTTATTTATTTTATTTTATTTTATTTTTTTAATTTATTTAATTTATTTAATTTTTATTTATTTATTTTATTTATTTTATTTATTTATTTATTTTATTTTATTATTTTATTTTATTTTTTTAATTTAATTTATTTATTTATTTTATTTTATTATTTTATTTTATTTTATTTTATTTTATTTTATTTTATTTTATTTTATTTTTCTGCCAAGCCCCCCCCCCAGGATTCAGAAATGCATCTTGACCTCACCACTCGATTCAAATATTTATTGATCATCTAAGCGGCGGGCTCTGTCTGGGGATGTCGCTTGGGGAGAACAGACCCAAGCCCCTGCCCTCATGGAGGTTCCATTCCACCGCAGCCCAGACAGACAAGGGGCAGACAGATGAGGCGGTGTGTGTGGCAGGTGGGGGTACATACCGCAGAGCCACGCAGCGGGGAGAGGGGATGGAGGCTGGGGAACGGAGGTCTGCTGTTTTACAGAAGGTGGCATTGGAGCAGAGCCAGGAGGAGGAGGAGGAGGAGGAGGAGGAGGAGGAGGAGGGCGGCCTGCAGGTGCCTCCGGGAAGCGGGGCTCAGGCGGAGGGAACAGCAAGTGCAGAAACTGCAGCTACTCAACTCCTGGCTTCTACAGACGCTTCCTTTTTTAATATAGTATTTTAAGTTACTTTAAAACGAACACTCTACAGCTGCACTTTGCAGCTTACATAAGACATCCCCATCTTGTTGTTTTTTTTTTTCCTGCACAGTAATTTTTGGGATAAAGTGGAAATTGCCTCCAGATTGCACATCAGGAAGTTGGGCGTAAGAGGAAAGGTCTAAACAGTCAGGTTGAAATAACTGAAACTTAGATCTTTTAGTTCCACGTGTGGGATTTTTTTTTTTTTTCTGATTGAGGACATTGCTTTAAGGTGAATGGCCCACGAGAAAGAGATGGACCTCATTAGGTTGGAAATAGGGCCCTTCTGAGTCCCTACTTGATTGGATGCTCAATAAACGTGGATTTGTTTTGGCTGACATGCTTAACGACAACAGGTTTTTGTTTTTTTTAAATATATTTTATTGATTTTTTTTACAGAGAGGAAGGGAGAGGGATAGAGAGTTAGAAACATCGATGAAAGAGAAACATTGATCAGCCGCCTCCTGCATGGCCCCCACTGGGGACGTGCCGCAGCCAAAGTACATGCCCTTAACCAGAATCGAACCTGGGACCTTTTAGTCTGCAGGCCAACGCTCTATCCACTGAGCCAAACCGGTTTTGGCAACAGTTAGGGTTTGATTGGCCATTTATTGGAAAGATGGATTCCTAAACCCACCCACTTCGTTACCAGATTGTTTTCTGATCGTGTTAATTGTTTTAGAAACAAATGTGTGAAATCTTCTCTGTGAGAGGAGTTTTGGAATCTGTCTGGAATGAACCAGGTTACCAAACAATTGAATCTGGTGTGAATGGAATCTTCCTGAGATTCCAGCTCCCCCCTGATTAAATAATCAGGAGTGATTGGCTGTGAGTGGAACTGATACTTCACTTCCTGACTCAGAAATCAGGTTGCAGCAAGTGGGCCTCATGTGGGATTCTTTGAAAAGCGAACTCTCCAGCACCTGTCTTTGGATGACCTTAAAAGCTTTGCCAGTTAGTTCCTAAATGAGGATGGAAATGGCCCCTTTTTGAAAAAAGATTTGGAACTCCTAATATTTTAGATTCTATTTTTTTATCAGATTACAGAACTTTTATAGTCAGGTTTGTATGTTATCGCTGTGTATTTCTTTTTAAAAAAATATTTTATTGATTTTAGAGAGGAAGGAAGAGGGAGAGATAGAAACATCAATGATGGAAGAGAATCACTGATTGGCTGCCTCCTGCACACCCCCTACTGGGGGATCAAGCCAGCAACACAGGCATGTGTGCTTGGCCTGGGACCCTTTAATCCGCAGTCCAACACTCCTACCACTGAGCCAGACCAGCCTGGGCTGCTGTGTATTTCTTATAGTGATGGAAATGCATGTTTATTGCATGCCTACTATGTGCCAGATTCTGGGCTAGATTGTTTGCATCTTAAGGTTCATAGAATCACATAAAAATTCTGTGAGATCGTGCTCCCATCTTTTACATTTTTGAAAACCAAGACTTAGATAAATTAAGTTGCTCAAAGTCACAATAGATGCATTGAAGCTTGATTCAGTCCCTCGTCTTTCTGACCATATACTCCTAGCCCTTTAAAAAAATTCTAACTGGCTTTCCCCTGGTGGATACTTCACCAGCTGTGTGACTTGGGACAAGTCACTTCACCTCTCTGATACTCAGTTTTTTTTTATCTGTAATTGAGGACAATAATGTCTACTATATAAGGATGGTGTATGCATTAAATGGATTTACACATTTAAAGTGCTTAGCAAAGGACTATCGCATATGTAAGTGCTTATGTATTTATCAAATACATATTGAGTGCCTGCTGTGCGTCAGCTTCTGTTCTCAGCACTAGGGGGACAGCAGTGGACAAGACAAGCAGGGCCCTAGCTTTCCTGGAGTCTAATAGTCCAGGGAGAAAGACAAACAAAACAAGTAAATACACTGTGTTAGCTGTGATGGCTATTATTTAAACATTTTTCTTCACAGTGTAGGTGGTTAATAAGTGCTTGTCGACCTCGCTCATTTACTGTGTAGCAGTAGCTTAACCTTCGAGTGACCTTAATATGTGTGCAGTCTCCTCTCCTCTTTAGAGGTCACTTACCCTGCATCCTTAAGATTTGTCGATGGGAATGCTGTGAAAGGGGAAACTGTCCTTCATTCATCCCCGAATCCCCAGCGCCCAGCACTGTGCCTGACACACATGCTCAGGAAATGTTAATCGATTTGATAACTTTTTCCATAGTTTGGAAAGAGCAGTTTCCAAGCACAGCAGGTTGGACACTGAGTTGGAAGCGGTGGGGGAGCTAGGGGTTGTCAGAGAAAGACAGCAGCAGCTGTCGCCATGCGCACCTGGTTGTGAGAGGGAGGAAAGACAAACTGAAAATAGAACAGTGTTTGGCACCAGGTAACAGATCCGTGCCTATAAAGCAAGGGCACCCCTTTATGATGGTGTACAATGCAGGACGTGAGTTCATAAAGGCCCAGCGATGATCATGCCTACCAGTGCTCCAGCCTCGACCATGTACGAGGCACTTGTTTACATGCTTTACACATGAACCTTTGGATTTATAACCATAAATTGTCAAGAAGAGATTCAAATATATTCAGCCTCTGGTATACAAATTGGTTCATAAGTTTTGTTTAAAAATTAAGATGAAAAAGGGTGTATATTTCCATTAGCTGGAATAAGGATATGCCCGGCTGGTGTTGCTCAGTGGTTGAGCATCGACCTAGGAACTCAGAGGTCATGGTTCAGTTCCCTGTCAGGGCACATGCGTGGGTTGTGGGCTAGATTCCCCAATAGGGACTGTGCAGGAGGCAGCTGATCGATGATGTTTCTATCGATGTTTCTGTCTATTCCCCGCTCTTCTCTCTAAATCAATAAACATATTACAAACAAACAAAAAAAGAATATATGTTCTGCAGATGGCAGAGGGTGGCAGTGCCCCATGCCAGTTTGTATGTTGAAACTTCTCAGACATGGCTTTGGAGTCTGAATCTCCTATAGTCTCCTTCCTGCCTGATTTCCTCCTTTCAACATGAAAAATGTGAATAGTCTTTTTCTTTTTTTGCCCTTTAAGTTTGATTGAACATGTCAGTATTCAGTAATCAGTTTAATATGTTGTTTGCATTTAGGGAGCTAAAAGAATCCACCTGGGTGAAGACTTAAAGAGTATCCTTTCAGAAGCTCCAGGAAAATGTGTGCCTTATGCTGTTATTGAAGGTATGTTTGTTTACTTGGTAAAATGAAAAGCAACTTCCTCTTCTAAAAGTTTGTTCTTGGCTGATCTGTGTATCCTTGGGGCAGCAGTCCAGAACTTGGACTTGGGGCTCAGAAAGCCCTGGATTCTTGCAGTGTGACCTTGGGGAAATTGTCCAGCCTTTCTGAACCTCTGTTGTCCATCTCGCAGAGAATGTCTACCTTGCAGGGTTATTGTAATGCTTGGAAGAGTACCCACAAAGCATAACTTAAGTTGATCACATTGTCACTATTTTGATTAATGACACAAACTCCAACTAAACACAAAATTTAAATGACCTTAAAGGGAAGGGCAGAGCAGTGCTTCGGAAATAAAATAATTGGTTTCCATTCAGGAGCTGTGCGGTCTGTTAAAGAAACGCTCAATAGCCAGTTTGTGGAAAATTGCAAGGGGGTGATTCAGCGGCTGACACTTCAGGAGCACAAGATGGTGTGGAACCGCACAACCCACCTCTGGTATGTAGCCTTTGTCTGCTGGCTGAAACCACACGGTCAGCTTCCCCCGAGACAGGGTGTAGAGGCCAGTTTCTTATCGTTGTTAATATTCTGTGTGGCCTGAGGGCCTCTTAACTTAGAGGCATCGAGGCATCTTGTTCAAATGCAGGTTCCTGGGCCCCTGCCAGACCTGCCGGACCAGTGTCTCCAGGACAAGGGCTGGAATTCGTTGCTATGACCTCCAAAGTTTGAAACTGCTCACTTGGGCATGGATTAATGACTTCAGTTTTTATTAAAATGATTTTGTGGATTATTTTGCTTTTAAATGGGGTACCATTTTCCCAAATGACCCTCGTGGGTTTTGTTTTGTATTTTATTTATTTATTTTTTATTGTAGTAAGAACACTTCACAGATCTAACCTTTTGCTGAAACCGGTTTGGCTCACTGGATAGAGCGTTGGCCTGTGGACTAAAAGGTCCCAGGTTTGATTCCGGTCAAGGGCATGTACCTTGGTTGCGGGCACATCCCGAGTAGGGGGCATGTAAGAGGCAGCTGAGAGATGTCTCTCTCTCATCGATGTTTCTAACTCTCTATCCCTCTCCCTTCCTCTCTGTAAAAAATCAATTAAATATATTTAAAAAAAAAAGATCTAATCTTTTAGCAAACTTAAAAAAATATTTTTCTTGACCTCAGAGAAAGAAGGAGAGGAAGAGAGAAAGAGAAACATCAGTGATGAGAGAGAATCACAAATAGGCTGCCTTCTGCATGCCCCCATGGGGATCGAGCTCACCACCCGGGCATGTGCCTCACCAGGAATTGTACCTCGACCTCCCAGCCCACAGGTCTAGGCTCCACCACTTGAGCCATGGCGGCCTGGGCCCCTTTTAACTAACGTTTAAGTGTAACAGTACAGTTTTGTTAAATAGAGGCACACAGTGTACAGCAGACCTCTAGAATCGGCTCATCTCATGTACCTTTGTACCCATTCAATAGCAGCACCCATCTTCTCCCCCTGCCCCTAGCCCTTGGCAACCACCATGCTGCTTTCTGCTTCTGTACGTTTGCCTATTTTAGATGCTTCCTATAAGTGGAATTATGCAGTTTGTCCTTCTGTGAGTGGCCTAGTTTGCTTAACATAGTGCTCTCTAGGTTTATCCATCTTGTTGCTTATGGCAGGATTTCCTTTTTTTAAAAAAAAAAAGTTTGTTGATTTCAGAGAGGAAGGGAGAGGAGGAGAGATATAGCAACATCAGTGATGAGAGAGAATCATTGATTGGCTGCCTCCTGCACACCCCGCACTGGGGATCGAGCCCTCAACCTGGGCATGTGCCCTCAGTGGGAATCGAATCGAGACCTCCTGGTTCATAGGTCGATGCTCAACCACTGAGCCACGCCGGTAAGCAGGACTTCCTTCTTTTTATGCTAAATAATCCTCTGTATTTGTGCGTGTGTGGCATTCTTTATCCACGCGTCCGTCGATGGACGTGGAGGCTGCCTCCATGTTTGGTGCGAACATGCTGCAGTGAGCATGGGCGTGTAGATCTCTCTTCACGATCCTGATTTCAGTTCAGAGCCCAGCAGTGAGATTGCTGGATCACCTGGTGGTTCTGTTTTTACTTTTTTAAAGAATTGGATATTTATTTTAAAGTGGGTAAAGGAAATAAATGGGAGAGGCGATCTATGATGGTATTTGTTGCCCACTGATAGCGCCTGAAAACCTAGCAGATTGAGGCACTTGGATAATAATTGATTTCTGTTGTCCTCTTCTAGCTACGTCAGATTTTATCTGTCCTTCTGGCATGTGTGCGACCTCCGTCTCTTCCTGGGCGTGAGGGGTTTGCTTGTCCTCTATTTGATCTTGAGTGCTCTCATTGTTTTAGGAACGACTACTCAAAGATCATTCACCAGAGGACCAACACGGTGCCCTTTGACCTGGTCCCCCACGAGGAGGGCGTGGATGTGGCCGTGCGAGTGCTGAAGCCGCTGGACTCGGTGGACCTGGGCCTGGAGACCGTGTATGAGAAGTTCCACCCCTCCATCCAGTCCTTCACCGACGCCATCGGCCACTACATCAGCGGGGAGCGGCCCAAGGGCGTCCAGGAGACCGAGGAGATGCTGAAGGTGGGGGCCACCCTCACGGGGGTGGGGGAGCTGGTCCTGGACAACAACGCCGTCCGCCTGCAGCCCCCCAAGCAGGGCATGCAGTACTACCTGAGCAGCCAGGACTTCGACAGCCTGCTGCAGCGGCAGGAGTCGAGCGTCCGCCTCTGGAAGGTCCTGACGCTGGTGTTCGGCTTTGCCGCGTGCGCCGCCCTCTTCTTCATCCTGCGCAAGCAGTACCTGCAGTGGCAGGAGCGCCTGCGCCTCAAGCAGATGGAGAAGGAGTTCCGGGAGCACGAGGCGCAGCTGCTGAGCCAGGCCAGGCCCGAGGACAGGGAGAGTCTGAAGAGCACGTGCGTCGTGTGCCTGAGCAACTTCAAGTCCTGCGTGTTCCTGGAGTGCGGGCACGTGTGCGCCTGCTCCGAGTGCTACCAGGCCTTGCCGGAGCCCAAGAAGTGCCCCATCTGCAGGCAGGCCATCACCCGGGTGATTCCCCTGTACAACAGCTGACAGCCCCGCGGTCACAGGGGAAAGGAAGCTCTCCCCTTGAGAGGTTCTTAACTCCAGGCCTTAGAAGAGTAGTGGGGGGAGGGGCAGCTGTTATCTCCAGGGGTGACTGAGGAGGGAGGTGGGGGGCTGTCCAGACCTCACACCTGCAGCCTGAGAGGGCACGCCTCCCAGCACCCGAGAATCCAAGCGCAGCCTGGGCGTGTGCGCTGGCCTGGCCTCCCTCCCTGGAGCCCGCTCTGTGGCCGGACGCCTCATCGCTCAAGTGCCGAAGCCAGGGACCTTCAGCTTCTGCTCCTGCGTCTTCGGGTCCTTTCTGGTGACTTGTGATTCTTGTGGACTCGAGCCTTAACTGACTCAGAGGGGCAGCGTCGGGCTCAGCGTGACGCACGCCTCACGGAACTGCCTCTGTCTGAGTCTCTTCCTTGAGCTCACACCCCAGGAGAAATTGTAAGGCCGGACACGTCACTGTGTCCCTTTCCCCTGCCTGCTTGCCTCCTAAATGTGTGCGTCAGGACAGGAGACTCAAGTCCAGTGTCACCTTCTCCCGAGCAGGCACGACTCCGAGCAGCAGAGCAGAGAGCGTTCACCTGGGGGGTGGGGGTGGGAGTGATGGGCTCAGTGGCCTCAGTAGGGGTGAGGACGGCCAGCCAGCTGCAGCCTCCTGTGCCTCTGCTGCCTGGAAGCGCCCCTGACAGGACCGGTTTTCCCTGCCTGAGGGCAGCTGCAAGGCCTCGCCTGCCACCAGAAGCAATAGGGCGCTGCGGCCCAGCCCTGGCTGTCAGCTCCTCTCCGAGGCCTCACCAGCACAGCCTCGTCCCCTCCCTCTCCCGCAGTGAGAAGGCGACATGCCGTGGTGTAGTCACATCGCCCCTTCCTCCGTTGCCTTCACCCCTCTCCTGCCCCTCCTGCTGGTGAGCGGGAGAAGGGTCAGAGGTCTCATACACGGCTCTCTCTCTTCTCCCTTCCTGCTTTGGATGTTCATTGTCTCCCGATGCTCCTCTGTGCGGGGGAGAGGGGTGCTCTCCGGCTGACACCTCTTCTGCACAGTGTCCAGCGTGGACAGCACAGATTAAACGTGTTCCACCAGGTGTTAGGCTGTTGCTTTGTCAGTGTTAGGTCCAGGCTCCCCGGTGGAAGGGAATCCCCCTGTGATGGAATGAGCTAGAGACTGGAGGCCTGGGTTTGGCTCCCACAGATTTCGGGCCTGAGGAGGGGTCCAGCCACCGCAGGAGGGCCGTCCTGGAGGGCAGCCCGGCCTCCATACCTGCAGTCTGTTTTGCCATCCTGAAAGCTGAGCAGTGGGAGAGGGCTGGGTGGGGTGTTGAACAGCCGGGAAGAAACGCACATTTAGCAAGTAAGAGTGCTGTACTAGTGTGTGCTCTTAAACTTTTTTATTTTAATTTTAATAAATCTTTATTGTTCAGATTATTGCAGTTGTTCCTCTTTTTTCCCCCCATAGCTCCCCTCCACCCGCCTCCCACCCCTCCCTCTGCCCTTAGCTCCCCCCATTGTCCTCATCCATAGGCGTATGATTTTTGTCCAGTCTCTCCCTGTACCGCCCCCACCTCTTTCCCCCTGAGAATGATCAGTCCAGTCCCTTACCATGTCCCTAATTCTATTATATTCACCAGTTTATTCTGTTCATCAGATTTTCAGTTCACTTGATTTTTAGATTTACTTGTTGACAGATAAGTATTTGTTGTTCATAATTTTTATCTTTACCTTTTTCTTCTTCTCTTCTTAAAGAGTACCTTTCAGCATTTCATATAATACTGGTTTGGTGGTGATGAACTCCTTTAGTTTTTTCTTATCTGTGAAGCTCTTTTTCTGACCTTCAGTTCTGATATGATAGCTTTGCTGGGTAGAGTAATCTTGGTTGTAGGTTCTTGCTATTCATCACTTTGATTCTTTCTTGCCACTCCCGTCTGGCCTGCATAGTTTCTGTTGAGAAATCAGCTTACGATTGTATGGGTGCTCCCTTGTAGGTAATTAACTTTTTCTCTTGCTGCTTTTAATATTCTTTGTCTTTTGCTCTTGGCATTTTAATTATGATGTGTCTTGGTGTGGTCCTCTTTGGATTCTGTGTGCTTCCTGGACTTGTAAGTCTATTTCTTTTACCAGATGTGGGAAGTTTTCAGTCATTATTTCTTTAAATAGGTTTTCAGTATCTTGCTCTCTCTCTTCTTCTGGCACCCCCATAATTCTGATGTTGGTATGCTTGAAGTTGTTGCAGAGGCTCCACTATCTTCACATTTTTTAATTCTTTTTTTCCTTTTGCTTTTCTAGTGGAGTGTTTTTTTGCTGCTTTGTATTTTAAATCTTTGACTTGATTTTTGCGATCCTCTAGTCTGCTGTTAGGTCTCTGTATAATATTTTTTATTTCAGTCAGTGTATATTTAATTTCTAGTTGGTCCTTTTTCATCTCCTCTTGGGTCTCGCTAAATTTATCCATTTTTTCTAGGAAATTCCTAAAGAACCTTAAAACTCTATATCCAGTCATTCATTTTCCTCCATTTCTTTCGTTTGTGATCTGTTCTTTAGTCTCCGCGTATTTCGCTGTTTCCCTGAGTTGGTAGAGTAGTTTTGTGTGCTAGATGTCCTATGTGGCCCAGTAGCTCTGCCTCCCATTACCTGAAGTGGACACTCTTGGTGCACCCCTTTGTGAACGGTGTGTACAGTCTTGTTGTAGTTAAGTCTTGATTGTTGTTGGTATCACTGGGAGTGTTGACCTCCAAGCCAATTGATTGTGAGGATCAGCTATGTCTGCACATGCGTGCTTTGCCTCCAGATCTCTGCCTTTCTGGTTCCCCTGAGTTTCCGTGTGCTCTAGGGACCTGTATGAGTCTAGGTCCCCAGAGTATCACCCAAAACTGGGGTTCAGTGCAGCTGGACCTGGATTTCAGTGCTGTTGTGAGGTTCTGTTTTCCACTAGAGAAAGCCAGCAGCACAATCAGCAATCAGCGGTCTGTGTGCGCACTTTCGTGGCTCCCCTAAGTTTCCGTGCACTCCTTTTCACAACAGTCCAGACTCCCCCCGTATGAGTCTTGTCTGGAGCTGGGGTTCAGTGCGGTCGGGATTTTCTGTCTCCCGCTAGAGGTAGCCAGCCAGACCCTCCTCTGCCCGTCTTCTCCAGGAGCGTGTCTCTGTACCTCAGCTTTTTACGCCGCCTCTGAGTCTTTGTGAGTCCCTCTCTTCTAGTCGTAGAATTTCCACTCAGCCAGCTCTCCTGTGGTTCTGGATGGTGGCCGTTCTTTTAGTCGTAGTTTTGAAATTGTTGAGGCAGCAGCTTAGGTATTCAGCTATGCTGCCATCTTGGTTTCTCTCAGAAAATGACCTGCTCTTGAACTTTGAGTTAATCCTCACAGAGCCCTTGGCAGGCTCATGGGATCTGCATTTCCAGATGGAGTAACCCAGCTCTGTTCACTGGGCCGAGGGCACAATGCTAGTAAGCACTGGGTCTGAAGCTGTTTCCAATGCTCCCCATCATCACACCAGCAGTGGGGCACATCCCCTTGTGCTCCCAGGAACACCCCACAAGACACTTGTGCCCCAAGTTATGAAAAGGTGGCTACTGTGAAGGAGCCCACTTACCAGGGCTGAGTGTCCAGTGAGGTGTTAAGACGCTGGTTTTACAAAGGGTGTCTTGGGGGCAGGGCAGGTGTTTGGGGGGAGAGGGTGGTCCAAGGGAATGCCCTCTGAGCGCCTTGAACGCACGTGCCCCCATTTCCTTGTCTTTTCTGCGGTCCCTGAGTAATTGGGTCCAGGCTTCAGTGGAGAATGAATGAACTGCCTGCGGGTGAGGGGTGTTACACGAGAATGTATCAAGAGTTCATTCCTTGGCATACATTCCATGAGTAAACCTGGTCCAAGGGATGGAAAAGAAGGGGAGCCAGCCTGCGCTACATCAGCCCAACTCCCGGGCAGACGTCAGCCTCCGGGACCCAGAGAGCCGGGAGATGCAGGAGCAGCCATGGCCCCTGCCTCTGAGCAGCTGGGGATCGCTGACAGGCACGTCCCCGGTTCTGAGTTTGAGGTCCCTGCCCAGTCCTAGCCTGGCTGGGACAGACTGTCTTATGCCCGCATTCACTGTGGCAGTTCCCACTTTCCATTTGAGGGGCCTTATCTGCAGGGGGGTGGATGGGCTGATACTTGGGGCCCAGGTTGGGAGGGGGAGGTGATAGAGACAGGAAATTGGAAGTTAGTTCTCAGCTAATGGGATTGTTGTGAGTTTTGATTCTTTGCCAAGTCACTGCAATGCTAGGAGACAGCGGCAGGCAGGGGTCATCTTGAAGACCTGCTCCTGGTGTTTTGAATGTCTGTGCTCAGCATCTTATTTTTATTTATTTATTTTAAATATATTTTATTGATTTTTCACACCCCCTACTGGGGATGTGCCCGAAACCAAGGAACATGCCCTTGACCGGAATCGAACCTGGGACCTTTCAGTCTGCAGGCCGACGCTCTATCCATTGAGCCACACCGGTTTCGGCAGTGCTCGGCATTTTATATGCACTAATGCTTGGCATCCTGTCAGGTGGATATTGTTACCCTCCTCACTATACAAGCGAGAAGAGTGAAACTCACATCATGGAGAGCCAGGCAATGTTACATTCTTTAAAGGCTTTGCTGAACCGTCAGGGGGAGCAGAATGATCCCTTTTTATAGGTGCTGTGATTCCCCACGGCTACCACGGTCTGACTCTGAAGCCTACCCCCCCCGGGCTTGTATCGCACCAAGCTGGAGAGGCTGAGGAGGAAAGCTGTTAATAGACAGCGGGATTACCCACAGTGTCTCTCCAGCCACTCAGCACCTCCAATCACCAGTCACACCCGTCTCACGTACTGCAGCTGAGGCTTCGAGGTTGCCCAGCTCAGCTGGTGGAGGAAGAGATGGAGGGCAGGTTTTTGGAATCCTCATTCATTCGGTTATGATGAAAAAAGCCGCTTTGGCTCAGTGGATAGAGCGTTGCATTCAGACCAAAGGGTTCCAGGTTCGATTCCAGTCAAGGGCACATACCTTGGTTGCAGGCTCCTCTCTGGCCCTGCCCCTGATCAGGTCTGGTGCAGAAGGCAACCAATTGATGTGTTTCTCTCACAGCGATGCTTCTGTCTTTCCCTCTCTCTCCCACTCTCCCTGAAAATCAACGGAAAGATATCCTTGGGTGAGGATTAACAACAACAACCAAACAAAAAAAGAAAAATCCAAGGAACAACAACAATATGTGGAAAAAAACTAAAAAGCAAACCAGCTGACAAACTCGGCCAATCTGTCACCCTTTCCTTACAACCCTGTCCTGGGCTGTGTCACTCAGCTGGGTGCTGGGTCCGGGCAGGTGGTCCCAGAGGGCCTCCGGAAGCTCAGAGAAGTTTCGGGTCATTGGTGGGCCTTCATCTAACGTTTGCTAAAGGTGCGTTCTGTGCCTAGAAGTGCAGAAGTGAGCATGACAGTGTGCCTTCACAGGGTTCGGAGTTGTCTCGGAGCACATCCTCTTGTGCGGGTGGTCGGCAATCCATGTGGCTCACAGGATGTGGTAGCCGGGAGTGGCTTTTGGCACTGGCCTGGTTAGAGCAGATTCCCTGAATATTCCAAGACAGACCAACGGAGGGCAGTAGCTCCTTGCCGAGGAAGAGCGGGCAGAGAATATTGTCCATAGAAGCCCGCCTGGGCTGACTGAAACACCATCCTGGCATGCCCCTTCACTGAAAGCCCCCCTCCCCAAACTCCCTTTTCTCTGCAGGCCCAACCCCGGCTCCTCCATGGCACAGGAGGCCAGCATGTCCTGACCCTGGCCACCTTTCTACGCCCCCACCCCACCCCCCATCCCTCTCTGTATCACACTTGTGGCTCCAGCAACACCGCTGTTGAGGGTCCTTAAACACACCGGTTCTTCACCTCGCTCATATCTAACACTTAGCTGTGGCTCCTACAGAAAACCTTTCCTGACCCCCCTCCCCTCACCCCTGCTCCCCATGTTAGGGATCCCACCTCAGATTCCTATTCCTGCTCTTCACCACATTGCCCAGGTCTCGGGCAGGAATTGTATCTTATTTCTTCTCTGGGACAACTTGTAAGTTGTTGCCATACACTGACCGGCTAACTTCAGTGCTTGCTCTTGGCTCGGTACGCTCAGTGCTGCACATGATAGTATGGATTCCTTACTCAGAGGCATGTGTTTGCATCCTTCTTACTTTAAAGAAAAGGAGATGGCCAAAAACCGGTTTGGCTCAGTGGGTAGAGCATCAGCCTGCGGGCTGAAAGGTCCCAGGTTCGATTCCGGTCAAGGGCATATATCTTGGTTGTGAGCACATCCCCAGTGGGGGGCGTGCTGGAGGTGGTTGATCGATGTCTTTCTCTCATCGATGATGTTTCTGACTCTGTCCCTCTCCCTTCCTTTCTGTAAAAAATCAATAAAATATATTTGAAAAAAAAAGAAAGAAAAGGAGATCAAGAAGGCCCACAAGGTCAAGTGTTGCCCAGGCACCTGAGAGAAGCAGTCTGACTCCAGAGCCGAGCTCTTTTTTATTTTAAAATATTTTTTATTGATTTCAGAGAGGAAAGGAGAGGGAGAGAGAGAGAGAAACATAAATGATGAGAGAATCATTGATTGGCTGCCTCCTGCACGCCCTCTACTGGGGATTGAGCACACAACCCGAGCATGTGCTCTTGATAGGAATTGAACCGGAGACTCTTCAGTCTGCAGGCTGATGCTCTATCCACTGAGCCAAACAGCCTAGGGCCTGAGCCTGAGGTCTTAACTATGGAATTCGGTCTTCGGACATGGAATTAATGAGTGAACTAGCAAATGAAATGGATGAGGTCAAACAATCCTGGAAGGCTGCCTGGTGGAGCTGGCTTTTGGACCAGAGAGGAGGGCCATGGCTTGGTTCTAAGGAGTGAAGGAAGGACCTCTCCTGGGGCTGGAGGTACAGATGGATGGAACATGTAGCGAAACATCATGCCCAGTGGCCTCATCTGGGCTTTGAAGAATCAACATAGGAAAGTCTGGCAACGTCATTGCACCGTGGCAAATGGCTTGGACCAGGAGTCTAAAGGCTGGCGCTCTCTCTGATCCGGGCTCTATTGCTGTGTGGTCTTAATGGAGGGATTTAACTTCTCAGGGCCTCAGTTCTGTCTATAAAAGGAGCAATTTGAATGAGAAGCCTTCCCAGGCGCCATTCAGCTCTGATGTTTTTTTGATGTCTATGAGCTAGCAGGTGGACGAGAGACCAGGGAGAGCAGTTTCTCAGCCCTCCTTGGGGCTACTGATCCGAAAGATGCATGTGGACTGTCTCCAGGCTACCCTGTTTCCCAAAAGTAAGACATCCCCCCAAAATAAGACCTTCCAGTTTTGCTTCTCCCTGTAATATAAGGCATCCCCCTGAAAATAAGACCTCCTTGATAATAAGGCCTCCCCTGAACATAAGGCCTCCCCAGAATATAAGACCCCCGAAGATACAGTAAGGCATTTAACTCCTGGTTTAGAGACCTCGCCCTGCCTGAACAGCTCCGGCTGCCCTGCGGCCAATCAGTGAGCTGGTTTGTGATGACAATGACTACCATGCCATAGACAGGTAATAAATTTCCTTTCCATATTCTTCTTCATGGAAAAATAAGACATCCCCTGAAAATAAGACCTAGCGCATCTTTGGGAGCAAAAATTAATGTAAGACACTGTCTAATTTTGGGGAAACAGGGTAGCTACCTGCCACAGCCTCAGAACCACCTTCCCAGAAAGCCAGGGAGCTCAGCACCTTCTCTCTAATTAGAGAGTGTTAACTCGTTAATTTTGAATGAGATAAGTTTCCTTCTTTTTTTTTTTTGTAAGATAAGTTTCCATGTATGATGTCCTGAATTGCTCCCGAGAGGGCTCATTAGTCACTTCCTCGGCAGCTGCCACATTGTCTTTCGGATGTCAGCCGAGGGACCTGGCCTTTCCTTTACCCAGGAAGCGGGGGTGGGGTGCATGAGGCTGAGCCAGAGATGCTGGCATTGGTCAGAGGGGCCAATCAGACCTGGATGAGGCCTTTGACCTCTGACCCTGACAGAACCAATGCCTCCCATCCAGATCCTTCCAGGATTGGGCCACGAATCCGGAAGGCCACAGCTGAATGCAACCAGCATTTACTAAGAACCTAGTGTGCCAGGCGCTGTGGGTTTCTAACCGGAATGTTCTCCAGGCTGGGGGGAGAGGGGTGCAAATGAGGTCATACTAATATTAATGTCCCAATTGCCAAAGCTGAAGGCCTCCCACCCCTTCAGCCTTCCCTAATATTTCAGGTGTCTCACAGAATGGGGCTTCACACATGCCAGCAATAAATTGGCTCATAATTTTTATTTCTTTCTACCGCCATGCAGGTCTGGGCATAGAATCCCTCCTGGTACTGCATTCTCCCTTATAGCCTGCAGGCGGCGCTGTGCCCCCATGGTTGAGGCAGGCTGGCGGCCTTGGAGCAGAAACAGGTTGTGCTTCCATATGTAATGTTCTCTTTCCCAGGGAATGGGGGAAAGGCGTCGCAGGCCTGCGAGCAGAGGCAGAAGAGGACCCGGGGCTGCTGATCCCGGGTCCCCCTGGGCACAGCCTGGCACGAGGAGGAGCAGGAAGCAGGACTTTTCTCTCCAGTTCCTTCCTTTCTCTGCCCAGGAAGCTGGGTGCAGATGTGAACGTTTTGAGAAACCCAGAAAATTCCGGAGGGAAAAAATCCCCACATTTCTCCCCCTATAATTTTCTAGGCATTCACATCTTTAAATACACTAACCATGATTTCCTTCAACAAAAACGAGATATGCATAATGCATCACATGTTCTTAAAATACCCAATGACTTCACGCTGGGAGAGGGTGCTTAAAAAAAAACACTGTACCGCACGGATTTTGCTTTTCTCCCCAGCAGCGTTTTCTCAGTGGAGAGATTCGGCTACTCCCAGCCTTGCCTGCTCTCCTCTCCTCCGTCCTGTCTTTCCTTCTGCTCCATCTCCCGGGGGATCCAGCTCCTCGGTCCCCTTCTCTGCCACCTCTGGCTGCTGCCATCACCTTTCCTGGCAGTTCTGCCCCCTGCCTGGCCTGTTTGTCTCTTGCCCCCGAGTGTCTGAAAGGGTTTCTTCCGCTGCACGTGGGTCTGTCTTCCTCTCGAAGCTCTTCCGTCTCTTTCTGGGAGCCTGCTTCTCCTCCCAGCTTTCCCACCTGTGCTGGCACCTACTCTTCCAGGCCGACTCTCCTCCTCCCCATGCCATGCTGGGCTCGGGGTATGGCAGGGCATGGTGGGGGGCGGGGGGCTCTGTTATAGGGCCGTTCCTTTCCTAGGAAGAAAAGGCCCTCTATCCCTCTGCCCACCCCTGCAGGCCCTGGAGGGCTTTGGGTGGTGGGACTCCCTGCCTGCAGTGATCCAATCAGCACCTCATCTGATCTTCACAATATCCCTTTGAGGTGCATCTGGTCACCCCTTAAAAGGAATTCTGGCTCAGAGAATGCAGTGCCTGC
The DNA here is from genome assembly GCA_004026805.1 of Lasiurus borealis. NCBI lineage: Eukaryota > Metazoa > Chordata > Mammalia > Chiroptera > Vespertilionidae > Lasiurus > Lasiurus borealis. The sequence goes on along the minus strand of PVJN01034543.1, from coordinate 5,544 downwards.
TCCAGGTCACCCAGGTAGGAGGGGATGGTATTGGGGTAGAAATGGGTCTTCTTCTTCTTTTTTTAAAAATATATTTTATTGATTTTTTACAGAGAGGAAGGGAGAGGGATAGAAAGTCAGAAACATGGATGAGAGAGAGACATCCATCAGCCGCCTCCTGCACGCCTCCTACCGGAGTTGTGCCCCCAAGCAAGGTACATGCCCTTGAACGGAATCGAACCTGGGACCCTTCAGTCCACAGGTGGACGCTGTATCCACTGAGGCAAACCAGTCTCAGCAGAAATGGGTCTTCTGACTTGCCCTCATTTTACCTGCCGGTGGCGTGATCCTGGGGCACGGGACGCTCTTAATAGTGATTGGGGGTAAGAGTTTGCGATCGGAGAGTGGGGGTGCCCTTTCTGAACTGTTGGGGTCAGCTCCTCAGTCCCTTTCAGGGGCATCAATGTGGCCCAGCTGGTTGCCGTGGTGAAGGGAGGGCTCTTTAGTCCGGGGACTTCAGGCCTCTGAGAGCCGGACCGGAGGAAGCGGCTGGCGGGGGAAGTGTTCAGGCCGGGCTGGGATAGACTCACACCCGCTGGCCGCCCCCAGCATCACGTGGACATGAAGATGCTGTGGTGCCAGGCCGCGCTTGGGCTGAGAGGACAATTGTTTTCCGGGGTGACACGGGGCCCCGCGCCTCCCACCTGCTCGGCCTGGGCGGGGCGGGGGTGATATCGTAGGCAGAGCTCCTGTCTCCGCGTTCCCAGCTGTCCTCACTCGTTCTTAAGTTCTCTCGAAGAGCGTGGGACTCTCACTTTGTGGGTTGTCAGTACAATAAAAAAAAAAAATTAAAAATTACCCCATCATCTTTGTATTTTTTTTTTTTAATTTTAAAGAAATACAGCAACTTCATTGTTGGGGAAAAAAACCTCACACCAAACCCTTTTCCGACTGTGCATGCTGGAGCTTCTCTACCCTGATTCCCCATAGAATCTGAGAGTTCGAGTGTGGTCCAGGGGGACCCAGCCTGGGGGGAGAGGCCTGGGTCCCAGCACGCCCCATCAGGGCCTCCGTTTCCACGTCTGTAACCGGAGGGGTTGGCTGGGCTGAATGACTCTAGATGTGAGTTTATACTGAGCTGTGTAGCTCTCTGGACATTCTTTGGAAACCCCTGGGGAGCCAGCTGGAGTATGGGGGACCCATAGGGAGGATTCTTGAGCCCCTATATCCCCAGAAGCTTGCCCTTTATATTGAGGTTTCTTGTAAGATTTTGTGTGTGTGTGTGTGTGTGTGTGTGTGTATTTCAGAGAGGGAGAGAGAGATAGAAACATCAATGATGAGAGAGAACCATTGATTGGCCGCCTCTTGTACACCCTACACCGGGGATCAAGCCCGCAACCATGACCTCCTGGTTCATAGGTCACACTCAACCACTGGGCCACACCGGCCAGGCTCAGATTCTTGTTGGAAGAAAGGGTGTTGGTGACTGAACAAAGAAAAGAAGCGAACATTCCTTGAGTTGTGTTGGGGGAAGGGCTGTGCCGGCCACGAGAGTCCTCGGCAGGTGTTTGCTGGGTGAAGGGAGGATGAATGAACCTTCTCTTGCTGTTTCTTGACTCTCGGTACAAGCTGGTCAAGTGACACACTTTCTCTCCCTGCAAGTGTCTGTGCACCTGTCCTGTGGCCGGCCTTTCAAAGTGGCTGGGGTGTTGGCTGCACCCAGGTCCCCATCACTGAGTGGAGAAGGTGGTGATGATGGGGGTGTTTATCCAGCCTGGGCCCAGAGTGGGGCATCCCTGCTGGCAGGCCACTTAGCCTCGGGGGTGACCAGCTGGCCACGGATGCGCATCCTGGCCTTCCCTGCTGACTGACCGACCGACCAGAAGCCTTCAGGGGCGGAGCCATGCCTAAGCAGGCTTAGCAGCCCTAGGCTCACCTCTATGGGGCCTGATGCCGGTTTCTCTCCCTCTGAAACCAACCATGTACCCAACATTTCCCTCCGCGTCTCGGTGCTGCTGCCTGTGCCTCTGTTTCCCCATGTGGACAGGAGCGAGGGGAAGCAAACAAAGGGCACCTGCTCTCTGCTGGGCCCCATGGGGCTGAGCCCCCCCTTTCTCCCCGCCAGCACCGTGCTGAGAGAGCTCATGGATATGGCCCCGTCCTGGGGTCCCCAACTCTACAAAATGCTAGGGTTAGGCGAAGGAACTTTCAGGTGGGGTTCAAGGCGGGGAAGACAGAGGGGCGCCTCCAGCAGGTTTTAACTGGATTTGGGGGAACTGGCTAATTGTGCAGTTGAAGAAAAAGGGGGATTTTCTCCAAGTTTCCCGATTTCTGAAATAGAGTCAGAGGCCCAGAGGAGAGAATCCATTTACTCAAGGCCACAAAGAGAGTCAATAGCTAATAACAGTCAGTCCTTTTATTGGGGACTGTGTGCTGGCGTATGACACATGTATGATCTCCCTCCTCGGAACAAACCACCACGTGGGAACAATTGTCATCCCCATTTGGCAGATGAGACACCGAGGACCAAAGAGGCGAAATGATCATAGATCCATGAGATGACAGAGTGGGAACTTGAAAGCGGGGGAGCGGGGACCTGCCCGGTTCCCCCTGAGCTATGGCACCGGACTGCGGCTTGCCTGCCGGGCTGCCTTGCTGAGTAGTTGGGCTGGGTCATCCCCGCCCCTCTCTTAATTGGTCCGTTCCTCCATGTGGCCCGAGCTCCTTCTGACCTAACAGAGCCCTGGGCATCTGAGGCGTGGAGCCTCAGGAGGGGCCTGTATGGAGGCCTAGGACCCCAGGACCAAGGGATCCTCCCCTGCAGGCGAGGGGAAGTGGAGGACTGACTGAGGCCGTCATAGAGGAGCTGCTTGGAATAAAATAAAAATAAATAAAATAAAATAAAATAGAATAAAGGAGCCGCTCAGGAGCGATGGAGGTGGAGGAAGGTCGCACTGATGCACACTTGCCCTTGCAGAACTTGTGTGTGACCTTGGCGACATTGCTTTCAACCTTCAGCTACCTCATCTGTAAAATGGGCCCGGCTGTCCCCGTCTCGTTGCTTCTGAAAGGAGGGCTCTAAGGAGGTGGTCGCCACGAAAATGCTTTTCTACCTGGAAATGCCCTGTGCCTTGGAGGGTGGCGTGGTGCGCTAAGCAGGGTGGGCCCTGCGTTGGGAAGGTGGGTGCTGCTGCTGTTAACCTTGTTGGAACGAGGCAAACGGGAAGGCAGTCCGTGAGGGGTGGGCAGGGATCTGCCAGTCTCTCCGTGGCTTTCTGCTCGCTTCTGCACAGTTGGCGCGACGGTGGGAGCTCACCTTGTAAATTGCTTCGTAACGAAGCAGAAGGAGGGAGCGAGGGGAGTATGAGACCAGTGTGGTGGTTCCAGCCCGGAGGGGGGGGTTCCCGGACAAGGACCTGGAACCCCAGCTGGGGAGAGTGGCTGCCTCAGATTCCGTCACTAGCCCGTGACCTTGGCGAGTCCCTCATCCTCTGTGCTACATCCATTACACAGCGAGGCAATGTCTCCTCTTTCTACCTCAAAAGGTATTTATTTTGAGACGCAAGGTCAGCGATGGATGTGGAAATGCTTCGGGGAAAAATAGAAAGCCTGCTACGAACGTGCGAGCTTCTTGTAACCTTGACCACCCTGCGCGTTACGCTTCTTTTTTCTCTTCCAGCGTTTGGCCTGGGGCTAACCTCAAAGCTGGCAGGGAAAGCCTTAACGAAGGGGGACAGGCGGCTTGCAGTGTGAAGCAAAGGGCGGCTGGAGACCTGTTGCTTCTGCTGACTGGGGGGTCAGGCAAACCCCTGACCCCATTTGTAAAGGAGGGGTCTGGCTGGGTCATCTCTGCGGACCGCCCAGCTCTGTTCTTTCTCACTCCTTTTCCAGGCATTTATCAAATGTTTAGCACATGCCCACTCTTAGGCACCGGGAGCCTGATGCGTTTTTTTTTTAAGTATTTTTTTTTTTTTTATTGATTTTGGAGAGGAAGGGAGAGGGAGAGATAGAAACATCAATGATGAGAGAGAATCATTGATTGGCTGCCTCCTCCTCGCCCCCCCACTCGGGATGGAGCCCACAACCCAGGCATGTGCCCTTGACTGGAATCGAACATGAGACCTTTCAGTCCACAGGCCGAGGCTCTATTCACTGTTTTCCTAACAGTCCACCGAGGGACACAGGCAGAGTGCTGGTTTCAAGCCGAACTTATGAGGTCCAGAGAGGGGACACGACTTGCTCAGTCACACAGCCAGCAAACGGCAGGGCTGGGACTCAAACCGCGGCCTCATCCAAAGGTCACCTTCATTCCATCTGCTCCCCTTCCCATTTCCCCCAAGAGATGGGACCAAGGGATCCTTCCCTGCAGGTGAGGAGAATTGGAGGCCATCGTAGAGGAGCTGCTTGGAAAAATATAAAATAAAAAATAAAAAATAAAGGAGCCGCTTGGGAGCGATGGAGGTGGAGGCCAGGTGGCTTTTTAAAACAGTTGGGGAGGGGACTGAGCAAATGTTCTATCACGAACTCCCCCTTTTTTCCCCCCTCCAGCCCCCCTTCCCCTAACACCCCACATTCCTAGAATGAAGGGGCGAGGGAGCAGGGCTGAGCCAGCGGCGACCTGGCCGCGATGACCTGGATGTGCTGCTAACCTTGCCTCGGGCAGCAGCGTGACCTTGGCGGCGGCCCCTGCCTGTGGCCAGGCTGCCCGCGCGCGAAGGCGTCGCCAGGGGGAGAGCAGGTGCTGCGCAGCAGGTGCGCCCCCGGGGCCCCGGGCGGGGGCCGCCCCGTTTCCCCCCCGGGGCCCCGGGAGCCCGCCCCTCCGCTCAGAGCCACAGCCTCTCCCCCGGGCTCCGGGCTGTTGTTGCTGGAAGGGAGGTCCCGGGGGCCAAGGGCTGCGCTCCCCCGACGCCGCCCGGAGCGGGTGTCCCCGGCGAGCCCGGCGCGACGGGGCCTCCCCTCCCCTCCTCCTCCGGGGGTGGGGCTCCCCTCCCTCCCCTCCCCTCCCCTCCCCTCCCCTCCCCGCCTCCACCCCGGGCCTCCCCGGGAGAACAGAGTGGGGGGAGGTGAGGGGGGGCCCCAGGGGACGGTCCTGAGGTTCCGAAGTTGCCCCGAGTGTGGTCGTGGGGGGCGGTGGGGCGGTTAGGGGCGCCCTGGGGGGCGGCTGGCGGGGGAGGTCGTGCCCGCGGGTCACTTTGCTGCCCCCGGACCTCTGGCCCAGCCTCGGCCTCGTGGGGGAACTGCCTTCCACCTGCTCGTCCCGGGGCGAGGGGTCCGCCCGCGCCCCTCCCGCTGCCGGAAGCCCCCGCCCCCGTCCCCCGCTCCCCGAAGGCGGCGGGGCTGTCGGGTCCGCGCGGAGCCGCGCGTCAGTCCGGGTCCCGGGCCCGTGAACACCGCGGGCGGGGGGGGCAGGCAGGGAGGCCGCGGGCCGGGGCGGGGCTCGCGGGGCGGGAGCGGGGGCGGACGCGGGGCGGGGGGGCAGGAAGCAGCGCGGCCCGGGCCTCTGGCCGGCGCGGCCCGTGACGTCGCTCGGCTCCCCGGGAGCCCCCCCCCCCCCCCCCCCCCCCC